>APFE031350629.1:60849-264569 GCA_000404065.3 Pinus taeda
TTTTATTTATTTATTTATTTATTTTTTTATGTGACTTTAGAATTGCAAAAGAAATAAATCGAAAGGGGGAATTTGAACTAGGGCCCATAAAAATTTAATTTTGACTAAGCCCTTTTGATTTAATTTTTAGTCACATTAAAAGATTTTGATTTTTTCATTTACCATTCAAGTAATTGCCTAAGGAATAATTAATTGTTAAGCTAAGGTTCCTTGGTGTTTTTTCGTGGTAGTGATTTCTTTATTGTCAGGTGCGATAAATGTTTTAAAAAAAATCATAATGACTATTGGGGAAAGATAAATTTTGCTAGATTATCTTGCATGCTAAAGTCTTGAGCATTTTTATTCATGATCATCTTTTTGCCACATTATAAATTTCTCTGGGTAACTTGTTTTTGTTTAGTCTATGGTTAATTCAATACAAAGGCACTGATCTATAATCATTTTTATCTCATGGTTGTGTCTTATTTTAATCTATCTATCTTAGTTAACCAATACTTGTTCTAAATTCATCAAGTTGTTCATCCTTAAAATCTCCTAGAGTTTGTGTTCCACATACCATCTTTATCCATTTACCTTAGGGACTACCCCCTTGACTTGTCTAGGAGAAAGTCTCAACAGAGTGAGTAAGGATTAGAGTGACAACCATTACTTTGAGCGATTTGAAAGTGCCTAGACACTTTGTGTGACAACAGGCCTTACCGGACTTAACAAAATCTTTGGTGATTGAATGTGATGCTTCATGTACGGACATTGGTGCAGTATTAATGCCAGAAGGTAGACTATTGGCTTTCTCCAGTCAACAAGGCAATGGCAAACATCTGTGTCAATCTACATATGAGAAAGAAATGATGGCCATCTTACATGCAGTAGACACTTTGCGACCATAATTATTGGGGCATCGTTTCCAAATCCACGTTGACCATCATAGCCTAAAATATTTTCTAGAGCAGTGTCTATTGTTGCCACAACAAAGTAAATGGCTTGCAAAAATGATGGGATATGATTATGAGATGATTTACAAAATGGGGCGTGACAACATAGTGGCTGATGCCTTATCACGCCAATTTGAGGATGAGGGCACCCTGTTATCCCTCTCTCTAACCATACCAGATTGGATTGGAGAAGCCCATCACAAATGGTGCTCCCACCCTTTTCTGTCCTAGCTTATTAACAAATTACGAGTAGAATCTAATTCCTCTGAGGATTACTCTTGGAAGGATGAGGTTCTCTACTATAAGAATAGGGTGTTGTTTGCCCCAATCTCCACCCCAAACCCCGCATCTTGGAATAGCTGCACTCCTCTCCCATTGCTAGACAATCAAGATTCAAGAAGACTTATGCACGTGTGTGTCGTTCTTTCTTTTGGACCGACATGAAGCATGACATTCTTACTTTTGTAGCTGAATGCAAAGTATGCCAACACATCAAAGGGGAAACGATCAAGCTATCGGGCACCTTGTAACCCTTGCCACTCCCTACTTCTGTCTGGACAAATGTTTCCATGGATTTCATTACAGGTCTCCCAAATTCAGGCAACAAATTTGTCGTCATGGTGGTTGTTGACAAAATTTGCAAATATGCTAATTTTTACATTCTCTCGGACCCATTTACCCCAACATTGGTGGGTTAGATTTCCATGGACCAAATATTCAAACTCAATGGCATGCCGACTTCCATTGTGTTTGATCGAGACGCGACTTTCACCAACAATTTTTGGCAAGAACTTTTCAAGCTACAGGGCACACACCTCCAAATGAGTACAACCTATCATCCTCAAATCGATGGTGAAACATAGCCTGCCAACAAATGTTTGGAGACCTATTTGTGGTGCTTCACCTTACTCAAGAAGCATTAATGGGTACAATGGTAGCCTTCAGTTGAATGGTGGTATAATACTAACTATCGTGGAGCAACCAAGATGACGCCCTATGAGGCAGTGTATGGCCAACTACCACCTTCATTAGTTTCTTATATCCTCATATCTTCCAAAGTACAGCCAGTTGATCAACTTTTGCATAATGGTGCTCCCATGATCGCTCATCTCAAAGATAATCTACATCAAGCTCATAATCAAATGAAGCAACAGGCTAACAAACACTGTTCTGAGAGGTCATTTCAAGTAGGTGACCAAGTGTTCCTATGACTTCAACCTTATAAGCATGCCTCTCTCAAAGAAAAGGGTTGGCAGAAACTAGCCCCAAAATTTTATGGGCATTATCAGGTCCTTCAACATATAGGAGTAGTCGCTTACAAATTGGCCTTGTCTACTACTTCAAAAATCCACTCAGTCTTTCACGTATCCTGCCACAAGAAAGTTATGGGGAACAATTGCAGGGTTCAAACCAGTCCGCCAAAATTGGATGAGGAAGGTTCGCTGGGGCTCAGACCTGAACAGGTCCTCGATACTCGTGAAAGACATCTTCGCGGCTGCATGATCAAGGATGTCCTCATCAAGTGGAAAGACATCTCTCCAGAAGATGCGACATAGGAACCAACCAATATTCTTCACCAGTTTTCGTAGCTTCAACTTTGAGGACACGATTGCTTTTGATGGAGGAGCGCACGTTACGGTCCAACCCTAGCTCCCTTATTCATGTAATAAGCCTCGTTATAGTCATAGTTAGTTAGTTGAGTCAATAAAGACAACCCGTAAGCGGTTTATCTGCATTAATAATAATTGTAAGTGGTTGAGCCGCATTATAGAAAAGTGACCACAATTAGTTATAAACGGGCAATAGCTAATCAATAAAGTGGTTAACCCGTGTTATATAA
Organism: Pinus taeda; assembly: GCA_000404065.3. Taxonomy (NCBI): domain Eukaryota; kingdom Viridiplantae; phylum Streptophyta; class Pinopsida; order Pinales; family Pinaceae; genus Pinus; species Pinus taeda. Next base: position 63,622 of record APFE031350629.1, read on the forward strand.
GAGACCACTAGTAGTTAGGGTTTTGGATGTCATAAAGCTATAAATAGTCTTAGATAGCAAGGGAAGAAGTATTGAGTCTTATTGTAATTAAGCTCTATTCTGTTGGAGGTTGCCCCCTCGAAGAGGCAAGTGCACATTGTATTGTGCTTATGAATAACAAAATATCTTTGCAACTTGTCTCATTTCATGTGATATTTCTGTGTTTGGGGCCATATTGTTTCGTATTTCTAGTATTCTGGTTTTCTCGCAGGTCAAGTGCATAACACGAAAGGACTAGATCTAGGTTGTATATGTCTTGCACCCAACAACCCCTGAGTAGTCCTCTCGATCTCATCCTTGAATAGTTTAGGATGACAATAGGCATCCATAACAATTGGCTTGCTGTCCACAAGTTCAATAACATGCTCAAAACCATGATTTGGAGGTAGGACATGGATTTTAGAGCAACACACTATGTTTGTCTAACAAGCCTTGTATGTCCACATGATACCCACACTGTCCTGTATCGATATAACTTTCTAAAATGAAACACTGCATTGCCCACTTGACCTTTGAATATCGGAAAACTTTGTCCATCCTCTTATCTATAATAACCCTAGAAGCATTTGGAGTTAAGCCCCATAATGTCACCTTCCTACCATTTGCTGTGAAACTCAATTGCATAGTCTTAAAGTTCATAACAAAAGGACTTATTGAATGCAATCATTGAACACACAACACAACATTGGTATCCTCAATATCAACCACATAAAAGTCATCAGTAAGGGTGTAATTACCCAAAGTTATACTCAATTGTGGAACGCAATGAACACAATGCAACAATGGGCCTCTTGTTGTCTGCACCTGAAAACCATCATGCTCCTCAACTTGCAAACCTGACATCTTCACATAGGACGAGTCAATGAAATTGTTGGTAGCCCCACTTTCAATCAACACAACAACTCGCTATCCTTGTATAACAACCTTTACCTTGAAGGCATTATAATGAGGAATGGTAGTGAGGGTTGCCAATGCATCTTCTATCTATTCCAAATCACCTTGGTGCTCATCTGTACTTGTCTCTCCAACCATCTACTCATGTTGCTCATCAAGAACATGTTCTCTTCTGATTCATCATCACTGGGCTCCTCAAATACCTCAATCTAGTGGGCCTTGCCTCCGCTTGTACACTTGTGTTCAGGGGTCCAAGGCTCACGACAGTCAAAGCAAAGCCTTTTTCGTCTGAATTCATCCCTTGAATCACGAGGTGCATCGCCAATTGGCCTATACATCTCATCCATAGGTCGATTATACTCTAGCTTCTTGTTCTTCCTCTGTGGCCAATTTGGCCACAAGGGTGTATGCAGAAATTTGCTAGGAAACCTAGACTGGTGTGGATAACTCCATAATCGTTGCATGTTTAATAGCATCCCGCAAGGTTGGTGGATTAAAAGCTTTGACCCAACCCTTGAGAGGTTCTGACAAGCCCTTTATGAACCAATAAATCAATCTCTTCTTAGTCACATCAATAACCATGGCTGACAACTGCTGAAACTTAGAAATATATGCATCAAGAGTCCTAACCTATCTCAATTGAACCAACTCTCTGGATTGTACCTCTAAATCCTTGCGGTCAAACCACTCTATCAATGTAGTATTGAACTGATCATAAGAGACTACTACACCATGTCCTTGTGTCAGTAACCTGTGATACCACCATTAATGTGCAACTCCCTCGAGGTGAAGGGTAGCAAACTTGATGGCCTCAATCTCCTTCATCTGATTTAGGGCAAGATAAGTATCCAATTTTTGAACCCAAGCCCTAGATATACACTTGGATGGTCCATCAAAACTTGGTAAGGAAAAATGGCCCAATCTCTGCTGCAACCCATAGTTCTGCTTCCCTTGGTATTGCATTTTCTTTGGCTTTGTGTGCTTTGTGACCTCCAAGTAGTCCCTAATGGAGATGGCTGATTGATACTTAGCTAATATTTGAGCGTCCTCATTGTCCTCCCTAGGTTCCCCTTGTGTAGGCTCATCCTCTTGTATACAAGTAGGCATGAGAATTCTAGCTTGTGTTGAACATGAAGGTTTGCTGGAAGAATGTTCAATGTGTTCTTCAACCTTGCTACTTTCCACTCCTTTTGTATGATTATATTTTTTTCCATTTGATGTGTTTTGACTCTTGAACCATATGACTCATTTAAGGGTTTTTCATTTGTATTTGTTTTAACATTTCTGCAAACATTTGTTTTGCCTCTTCCTCACTTGATGGCAATGGTTGATCATTTCCAACCATTATTTCTTCTCGTTTTTCTAGGTTATGACCACCCTTTTCACACATGAAGTTAACCCAAACAGGCTGCCAAGTTTTGCAACTCTGATACCATTGTAATATCCCCAAATAGAGATTCTAGAAAAACAACAATGTTTTTAAAATGAGTGCAGAACATAATCTGAAATTTTATTTGCATATAAAAATCAAGAATTACCACCATGATTACTGGTTGAAATAAACACAAATCTTAAATTGTCCTATGAATTTTATCTCTAAATCAACCACCAAGCTTCATGGATGATTGCAACGTAGAAAATATGATGTGCTAGGTGTTGAAATATGTAACTAGGTTTGGCCTTCATAACGTCTAGTGTAATCATGATTCTATGTATTTGATGAAAATATAATTTATTATTATTATTATTATTATTTTGTAGCATGGGTTTCATGCTCAAGGCTATTTTATTTGTAGGTCAAGCACCCATTAAGTGCTTCTAGGTTTTGTTATTAAGTCAGGAAATCTATTGAGTCATTGTTATATATGTAAGACCCTATTGGGCATCTTGGGTTTCATGCTTAAGGTTATTTTGTTTGTAGGTCAAGCACCCATTGAGTGCTTCTAGGTTTTGTTATTAAGTCAAGAAGTCTATCGAGTCATTGTTATATATGTAAGACCCTATTGGGCATCTTGTATTATATCAAAATAATTTTTGTAAGTAAAAAAACCCCCTCCAAGACAAGTCAACCTACATTAAGAGAAGTTGACCTACATGCAAGAAAAGTCAGCCTCATGAACCTCGACCTCCAAGGAAGACTATATATAAGGATACATCGATCTCATTTGAAGGGCATCCAAGAAGTTCAATTACCAAGTGAAGAAGATTTAGAAGCAACAAAGAAGAAGAAAGAATAGAGGGAAGAAACCAAATTTAAGGACTATTTATGTGGTAGAATTTCTCACACGTGAGAAAAAGTTAGGGCATCAATGATTGTAGCAGGGATTGAATTATTGCTGTCATATTAGGAGGCCACAATCAGATGAAAGGAGGACTATCTTGCAAGCCGAATTGCTAGAGAAGATGCCACTGTCCAAGTGAAGATGAAAAGAGAAGAAATTCACCATATTTATCTCACACGTGCCAACTAGGGTTTCTGCAGTAAAAGTCGAAATTGCAGTCTTGAAGTAGCGAGTCGAAATTTTGAAGAAGGACTGAAAATCTGAAGTATTGGAGCAAGTTTGACTAGCATTGAGTTTGCGGAAGAGAAGCTCATCAAAGAAGAGGTTTGACCTGTCTTGAAGGGGTCTTTGTCAAGGGCCATAGGTATTGGAATTCGTCATATGAACATTCTATAAGAAGAGAATAATTTGTGTGGGTTTTCCACTCAAGAGGAGAGGTTTTGGCCATGGCTAGCATCCTACGTTTTGTGTCCTCTTGTCTCATTGATCTTCATTGTTTGGTAGCTTGGATATATTCCTTTTATAAGAATGAGCAAATTCTCCCTGGTTAAGAGGGAGGGATAGTCACGACTCACATCATTCTTGTCTTCATGTGATGAAGAAAGAATGGAGGATTGGGTAAGCATCTGGTATTGATTCCGATACTCTTTGAGGATGAGGTAGGGCATCCAACAGGTAAGAGTAGTTGAAGAGGAAATTCTATGAGGATGTGTTAATCCAAGATGGGAATTGTCCTAGGAGGACATACCTTGTGAACATCCGAATGGGTTATGTGCCTTGAGAGACAATGATGAAGGTGTCTATAAATCATTGTCTCCCTAATACTGTGCTCTATTCTTGTGGAGAGCTAGTGCTATTAGTCAAGGCCTTGCTATATGACAATGTTGGTTGATATGATGAGATGCACTGATATAAGCTGATATGATAACTTATGAAATGGCTTACCAATCTTACTCTTCCTATGAGAATTCCTCAGTATGAGAATGTCCAAGTACCTTGTATGGATTATGAATACCTCCCCAGTTAAGAGGGAGTGTTGAATTGGGTAGCTAGTTTCGGCCTTCATAATGTCTAATGTAATCATGGTTCATCCTCAAGGTTATTTTATTTGTAGGTCAAGCACTCATTGAGTGCTTCTAGGTTTTGTTATTAAGTCAAGAAGTCTATTGAGTCATTGTTATATATGCAAGGCCCTATTGGGCATCTTGTATTATGTCAAAATAATTTTTGTAAGTCAAAGGACCCCCTCCAAGACAAATCGACCTACATTAAGAGAAGTCAGCCTACAAGCAGGACAAGTTAGCTTCATGAATAACTACTTGACCTCCAAGGAAGACTATATATAAGGATACATCAACCTCATTTGAAGGGCATCCAAGAAGTTCAATTAACAAGAGAAGAAGATCTAGAAGCAACAAAGAAGAAGAAATAATAGAAGGAAGAAGAAACCAAATTTAAGGACTATTTCTGGGTCAAAATTTTACACACATGCGAAAAAGTTAGGGCAACAATCATTGCAGCAGGGACCAAAATATTATAGTCATATTAGGAGGCCAAAATCAGATGAAAGACAGACTATCTTGCAAGTCGAATTGCTAGAGAAGAAGCTGTTGTCCAAGTGAAGTAGAAAAGAGAAGAAATTCACCATATTTATCTCACACGTGCCAACTAGGGTTTCTGTAGTAAAAGTCGAAATTGTAGTCCTGAAGTAGCAAGTCGAAATTCTGAAAAAGGGTCGAAAATATGAAGTATTGGAGCAAGTTTGACTAGCATTGACCTTGTGGAAGAGAAGCTCATCAAAGAAGAGGCTTGACTTGTCTTGGAGAGGTCTTTGTCAAGGGTCATGGGTCTTGGAGTTCGTCATATGAACATTCAATAAGAAGAGAAGAATTCTTGTGGGTTTTCCTCTCAAGAGGAGAGGTTTTGGCCCTGGCTAGTAGCATACATTTTGTGTCCTCTTGTCTCGTTGATCTTCATTGTTTGGTGTCTGTTTGATGATAAAAAACACTATAATAATCAAGATAAGAATAAGTTAACTACACGCATATCAAGTTAAATAAAATCATAACACAAGCAGTTATCAAAAGGAGAAATCACCTAATCTTGCTGCCACAATATTTCTCAACGCTAGGGTCTCACAAATCAAAGCTCTTCCACCAAAACACACCCTTCTAACTAGAGAGAACCCGTGTCTCTCTCTGAAACTAGGGATACTCAAGGTTGTCAGACCTTAAGCCCAAATTGTAGCAGCATAGAATAGAAAACTTACGATTAATAACTTACCCAACTATCAAAGTGGCTTTCTCCTTTTATCAATTATGGAAGTAAAATTATCCATGCAATACTCTGCGTTCAATTTCCATGTATTGCAGTTAACTGATGGTGAACTAGGATGAGGTGGCCATGTGCATGGCTAAAGGAAGTACATTTGAGTTCAAATGAAGTAGAAGTGGAGAAAAGAAGGATGCATTTAGTCTAGTGGAGATACTCTTATGTCAAACTGTTGTGAAGTGGGAGAGAAAAAAACATGCGCCTCTAGTTAACTAGATCACATGCTTAGTTATCTGCCCATGTATTCACAGTTGTAGATAACTCTGAGAAAATTGCCAACTCATTCCTAAATTAGTGCACATGTCCTAGTGGTCTTTAGTTCACTCATGCATGTGCTCCAAATAACTCCCAGTCGCGCTCAGTGTTATCCATGCACATTAACCTTCATGCATGTGCCCAAACCAATTGTGGCTTTGCTCCAAATAACTCCCAATCGCGTTTAGTCTTGCGTCTTGTTGTCGCACAGAGTGTCTAGGCACCACGACAATGCTCAGATCGGGGGCTGTCACCTTGATCCCTGATCTCTCCGTTTAAGCCGCTTCCTTATAGCAGGCTAAGGGGGGTAGACCCTATGGGATAAGGAGAACCAACTGGGAATTAGCCGGTTTGGGAGACACAATGAGGCAATCAAATACTTGATTAAGGCTTAGCGAAATTTATAATTTGATTAAAAATTATTAATACTAGTGCCTTATGGAGTTAATACTTGCTAGATGAAATGAAAACCAAGTAATTGGTTTGTTGCTGCTGCTTAGGAAATAGAAATATGAAAAAACTCTTTAACAATTGCTTGAAAATATTTGCCAAAATGTCTAGCATATAATGAACATTAAAAATCCAAGTAATGACAATAGATAGATGAAAGATATTCAACAAATGCACAATGCTTCAACAATTAAAATTCGAGAGATACAAATATCTTGATCAACCATGAAATTCTTTAAAGCTAACCAGTTCAAGTCCTAGAACTATTTACCACTTTTAAACAATTAATCCTCAAATATAGAAATTTAAGCACATTTAACTATAGAAAAATGACAAATATTAATACCATAAAGGTCCACCTTTAAAATTTTTAGCCTTAGCAAAAACTAAAACACCAAGGAGAAAATTTAAACTTGACACTTAACTTTTCTTTGATTAAGCAACACTAAAAAAATCTAAATCAATTTTTTTTTTTTTGGAATTTTTTAGATTTTTAATTTTAGAATTTTAAAACAAATAAAAATTAAATGAAACAAAAAATTGACTTGTTTTCTCCAGAGGTCTCATGACATAATACTTGCTCAAATGGATTTGGAGAAATACTCTCTTAATCTTAGACTTTGATAACCCCAAGGGGATGAGAAATTCCTTAGATATTGTAGAGTTCTCTAGATGCACTGGGAAGTTCTAATAGATGGCTTCTTCCTGCAAAATCCTTCTTTAATGTCCCAATTGACAAAATTTTCGAAAATTTCATATTGGGGAAACGTGTCATTAGGTGCATAATTTTCATCAAACCTTTGTAGAAAAGGTGCTTCAAGTTCCTCAAAAATATCAGGAATTTTTAATGACGAGATATTTTTCCAAATCACCTTTGATTGGAATAGCTTCTAAATCCAAAATTTGAGCACCTGTGTAAATGCTTAGAGGAAAATCTATTCTACCTATCAACTGATAGTAATTCAAGGGTTTGAGGATCCAAATCATATTTTCAGTGAATTGGCTGGACCATAGATCTGTTAAACTTTTGAAGTAAATATTTACCTTCATGTTGGGCAAAGGGTAAACCTTTACTAAATCAGCATCTAGGCCTAACGATATGCCAACATTCTTAGACTGCCATGCTTGACATCTTCGAATCCACTGATTCCTCCTTAGTCGCAGACTCACAACTTTCTTGATTTCTTCTGTTATATGACTCACATGGCCTTCAAGAATTCTCAATTTGTCTGCAAATGTGCTGAAATTATCATCTTGAGGTCCTTTTCTTGCTATTATAAAGACATTTTCTGGTGATGTAAAGAATGCCTTATTCATATCTGTAGTTAAAGAATCTGCTAAAAAATTAGAATTGCCGGGTATCCATTCCACATCAAAATCAAATTGTTGAAACCAAATATGCCATGAAAGCAACCTTCCTCTAGCAAGCTGTCTTGAAATCTTGGCAGACAAGAAATATTTGAAGTTCATCGAATCAGTCCTTATAAAAAACTTTACTGGTGCCAGATATAGTTCAAATTTTTGTATCCCATTAAAAATTGCTAAAGTTTCCTTTTCAAAAATGAAATAATTCTTTTGACTGGGAGAGAATTCACTTGAGGTATATGTGCACAATTTTTTTTCTTCATTCTCCCTTTTCTCAAAAAGAACTGTTGCCCAAAAATTATCAGAAGCATCCGTTTGTAAAATCAAAAGTCCATCACCTGGTGGCTGTAACTTTGGAAGTTGCTGACATTCTAATTTAAGTTCTTTAACTGCTGCAGTTGCTTCTGCTGACCATCCTTCTCTAAGATGTTTTCTGATTGGCACTGTTTTCTCGGACAACTTGGGAATATATCTGTGCACATAATTTAAGACACCTAAAAATTGTTGAATTGTTTTAGTGTCTTTTAGTTCATCTGGAAATTGAGACAGTTTAGTAAGAACATGGGGCTGCATTTGGATTTGCCCATTGACTACGTTAATTCCCAAAAAGTCTATACTGTCTTGAAACAAAACCATTTTCTTTTCAAAAATGACTATTCCATGATTTTGAACCTCACTTAGAAAAATCTCTAAATGCTTTAGATGGGTTTCAAGGTCTGAACTATGTACAAATATATCATCTATATATGTTACAATGAAATCATATATTCTAAAAATAAAATCCATTTTTCTTTGGAAGAATGCAGGGGCATTTCTGAGACCGATGGGTACCAACTTCCATTGATAAAAACCTGCCGGGCATGTGAAGGCAGTTTTATGCCTATCTTCTCCTTGGATCTATATTTGATAGTATCCAGACTTCGTGTAAAACTTGTTGAATACCTTAGTGTTTTGAATCTTTTGCATAATAGTTTTTGGTCTCAGTAAAGGATAGTGAAAACCCTGAGGGATAATATTAAGAGGTTTGTAGTTAATTACCATTCTGGGCTTGCCTCTGACTATCTCTGAATTCTGTTTCACTTTCATTTGATTGATCACTATAATGTAATTCTTTTGAAACATCATCATCAGAACAATAATTACAAACATTCATCTTTTGTACACTAGCGTCGACATTATCTTCATCTTTTGAAGCTTCTGTTAGAATATATACATCAGAAACTTCGTCTTCTGAATCAACTATAGACCAGTCATCCTTGAATTCCTCAATGTCAAAACAGGCTTTAAGTTTAGAAGAGGAACTATTAGGACATTTGTGTGTGAAATGGTTTTCTTGTTTGCAAATGAAACAACAATTGTTGTTTCTTGGTTTCTTTCTCTTTTTGGTTCAAAGTAAGTTATCTCTTTGACTTTGCCCTTATTTCTAGTATCAGAGCCCCGTTTCGGCCCTAAGACTATAAACTACAAACAAAGTCTGAAGCCAGTGAAAAGCTTTTGTTATACTCGTTGATTAGATAAAATCTACTTCAGTCAATCTCTGGTCTAGTTTATAAAAGAACCATGTCGAACTTCTTAAGATCATTCTCTAACATAGATAGACGCACTGTTTCTGAAGTCGATTCTCGCTCTATAGAGAGTGATCATATTGAACATGAAAGAGTCGAAGATCCCGAAAGCTGGAACCCACCTGTTTTAAGTTAAAAAGAAATTTATCAGGCTCCATATATGTTTAGTCTATCAACAAAAAATTGGTTGAAAGAATTTGAAGTGAAAATCAATATTTCTGGTCCTTCTGTACAGATAGTAGGTCTGAGTTTATTTTCTGAAGATGAAATCAAAAAATTCAAAAAATATGTACAGGAAAAAAGGTTTTCTTATTTGCATTTTGGAGGGATAAGAATAGGTTTAGCTCCACTATTTCGCCACAGACTCAATACTCCATGCATATCTGAGGTCTTTGACACTTAGCACCATAATTATGACCATGCTAGAATTGGAACCATCTTAGGAAATTTATCCTCCGGATGTCAGTATGGTACCATCTACCTAGATTATGCCATCAGTTTGTCTGATGTTCATTTAAAAGATTGCTGGAAACACTTAGTCGGAGTCCAAGGTCTTGAGATGGTCGAAGGTAGTGAATATCTTTCTGTGTTAGTTCAAACATCATTCCAACTTACAATTGTACATCCTAAATTAAAGCAACCAGTGTTAAAAGATTGTGTAACCGTAGGAGTCAATAATGCTCAAGTGGGAGATGTTCATTATGACAAAGAAACCCTTCTCAGTGACTGGTACATTCAGTGTAAATCTTTGGCATCAACAGACACTCCAAGAAATAAAACCAAAAGAATGTCTGTAAGTAATGGTCAAGTATGTATACTCCCTGACAAATCATCCATACCCAAACCAATCTTTATGCCACAAAAGCATGTGTTATTAGCTATCTCAGAGTCTGAGCAACCATCGATCAACGGTCGCAAGTCTTTTTCACGAAATGTAAATAGTCATCCGTCACAGGAAACCATTGTTTCTATTCCACAAAGTAAATTGTATATTCCTGAAGAAAAGCCATTTCTTGCTGTAAATAAGATGTTCCAGACATATGTATCTAATATCTCGCCCGTAGAAGAATTCCAGTATGCTAATCATAGATATGTCAAAGGGGGAAAGTGGCCACCAAAAACCAAGTTTTGTACTTCTTCATCTTAGTCAAGACAACCACCTACAAGAGCTGATTGTGCACCACTCTTAGAACATAACTCGCAAAATCCTACTGATCTTGACCAAGTCTATTAGATAGGAAACTATCTCACAACATTGTGTGCACATGCTGAAGAAGTCCTTGATGATTTGGGTCCGCAATCAGATTTGATTAATGCAAATCTTAGGCTGCTCTGTGAGGAGCAACAGTCTAAGAAAGTCGAAAAGGAAGAAATGTGAAAAAGAAGACAGAAGAAAAAGGCCAAAGAAATTCCTAAATTTAGAATTGACATGAGCACTCCTAATTATTGGGATAAAGAAGAAGATGAATAAGACACAGAAGCAACAATCACTGCCACTAGCGCAGAAGAGTCAACTTCAAAGACCTCTAGAAAGTTGACCAGAGTAAAAGAAGCAACATACAAAGTAGAAAAACAATTTGCCTCAAAGAAAGAGATTGACTCTTGATCAAGTAGCTTCCATTACTGCCACTAGCGCAGAAGAGTGAACTTCAAAGACCTCTAGAAAGTTGACCAGAGTAAAAGAAGCAACATACAAAGTAGAAAAACAATTTGCCTCAAAGAAAGAGATTGACTCTTGATCAAGCAGCTTCCAAATTTCCTTCCTTTATTTTACCTTCTATAAATAACCAGAATAAAACTCATGTGTTGAAAGAAGTATCTAAATACTTGCGTGTAGAAGAAGATCTATATGCTGCAAATTCCAGTAGGTATATTTTAGATTTAGATAATTTATCCAATCCAGGAAAATCAATTCGGATATGGACTGGTGCTTTGTATCAGATGCAGGTCACCACAAATTTAGATAATGTTTCTATAATGGTCCTAGCCGAGAAGAGAATGACCGACATTGTGTATGATTTGTGGATGGGACCATCAGACGAAGAGAGAAGAGCAATTATGGAAGCAAGACTGGCCACTTTAGAACTTTTGTTGAAAACACAGTTTGTCACAGAGCCAGTAGATGAGAAAAACAGCTGATAACAGACTTAAGCCGTATGGAACTAAAAGATTTAAAATATCTAGATCAATTTGGCAAAGATTTCATGACAAAAGTCTTTAAGGCTAATCTCTCTAATGATACTGCTCAAAAAATATCATTTTTGTTTAAGCTTCCAGGTAACGTAGGAGATCTCATTATGAAGGATCTAGATGTACAAAATAAGAAAATAGATCAAATATATTAGGTTGATTTTCTTTTCAGGTGTATAGAGAAGGTTAAGTATTTGTGCTGGCAAATGAAAGCACACGATATTACACCCAGTTCAGATGTCTGCAGAACAATGCTACCCTGGACACCTTTTAAAAAGAATAAGAAAATAAAGAGATATGAAAAATTGAAACCCAAGCGAGTCTCTAATCCAAGGAAGCTTTTCAGAAAATTTAAGTTTTTAAAAAAGAGAAAGAAACCAAGAAACAACAATTGTTGTTTCATTTGCAAACAAGAAGGCCATTTCGCACGCAAATGTCCTAATAGTTCCTCTTCTAAACTTAAAGCTTGTTTTAGCATTGAGGAATTCGAGGACAACTGGTCTATAGTCGATTCAGAAGATGAAGTTTCTGATGTATATATTCTAACAGAAGCTTCAGAAGATGAAGATAATGTCGAAGCTAGTGTACAAAAGATGAATGTTTGTAATTATTGTTCTGATGATGATGTTTCAGAAGAATTGCATTATAGTGATCAATCAGATGAAAGTGAAACAAAAGAAACTGAAGACGCCTCAGATGGTTCAGACGAGGAGTTAGAATCAGAAACATCGCAACAAACAGGTAAGCAACCTATTATAGTATCGCTAGAATTAAATTCTTTTTGCCCATATCAAAAGAACACTGCTGCTTCTACGAGTTTAAAAATTCCAGAAAACAATAGAGTTGAAGAGCAAGCTCTATTAAAAAAGATCATTAAAACAAAGTCTCATTTATATTCCTGTACAGGTGCAAGTCCGAAGTGAATGGATAAATGTTGATGCATTCATAGATACTGAAGGATCAAATAATCTGGCTCGTCTATCTTTGTTTAAATCTCTTTGGAAGCCACTTCAAAATATTCTTGTGTCTGAAACAATTGGGGGATCTGTTTAATTGATGCATTATGTTGATAACATATCTTTGAAAGTTGGGGGGAATATAGTAAAAATCTCTGCTATCCAACACTTTGATCCATCAACAAACTTCATGCTTGGAATGCCTTTTATTAACTCTGTGCTTCCAGTTACTATCAATGAAGATACGCTGATAATTAATTTAAACAAGAAGGCTATTGTTGTGCCTTGATTACTCATAGCAAATTCAGAAGCTCGAAAAGGGAATAGTCAAAAGAAAGCTGGAGCAAGAAAACCTCTTAAAGACTCCAATAATTGGCAAGAAGTTTTGCAATTGTATGAAGAAAGGATGGAGTTAAAGAACAAACAAAAAGCATGCACTGACCTAAATTGGTCTGTTGAACAAATTTTTGTTCATGACAGATTGCTGAAAAGTTGTTCAAACAATCCTCAACAATTTTGGACAGTAGAAAGCCCAAAGCAGGAGATCGCGACTCTACATGACAATGGAGTCAAGGGAAAACTAATTCCATGCACCCCCACAGATGAACAAGAAATTAAGAGACAAATAAGTGAGTTGTTAGGTATGAATCTTATTGAACCTAGTATGTCTCATTACTCTTGTTCAACATTTCTGGTTAGAAACCATTCAGAAATAGTCAGAGGCAAGCCCAGAATGGTAATTAACTACAAACCTCTGAATGTTATCACTCCGGGTTTTCACTATCCTTTACTGAGGCCAGAAACTATTATGCAAAAGATTCAAAACAGTAAGGTATTCAGCAAGTTTGACATGAATTCTGGATACTATCAATTACAAATCCAAGAAGAAGATAGGCATAAAACTGCCTTCACATGCCCGACAGGTTTTTATCAATGAAAGGTGGTACCCTTTGGTCTCAAAAATGCCCTTGCATTCTTCCAAAGAAGAATGGATTTTATTTTTGGAAAATATGATTTCATTGTAACATATATAGATGATATACTTGAAACCCATCTAAAGTATTTAGAGATTTTTCTAAGTGAAGCTCAAAATCATGGAATAGTCCTTTCTGAAAAGAAAATGGTTTTGTTTCAAGACAGTATAGACTTTTTGGGGATTAAAGTAGTCAATGGGCAAATCCAAATGCAGCCCCATGTTCTTACTAAACTGTCTAAATTTTCAGATGAATTAAAAGACACTAAAACAAATCAGCGATTTTTAGGTGTCTTAAATTATGTGCACAGATATATTCCCAGGTTGTCCGAGAAAACAACGCCAATCAGAAAACATCTTAGAGAAGGATGGTCAGCAGAAGCAACTGCAATAGTTAAAGAAATTAAATCAGAATGTCAGCAACCTCCAAAGTTATAGCCACCAGGTGATGGATTTTTGATTTTACAAACTGATGCTTTAGATAATTTTTGGGCAGCAGTTCTTTTTGAGAAACGGGAGGATGAAGAAGAAAAACTGTGCGCATATGCCTTAGATGAATTCTCTCCCAGTCAAAAGAATTATTTCATTGCTGAAAAGGAAACTTTAGTAATTTTTAATGGGATACAAAAATTTGAACTATATCTGGCACCAATAAAGTTTCTTATAAGGATTGATTCGATGAACTGCAAATATTTATTGTCTGCCAAGATTTCAAGACAACTTGCTAGAGGAAGGTTGCTTTCATGGCATATTTGGTTTGAACAATTTGATTTTGATGTGGAATGGATACCCGACAATTCTAATTTTTTAGCAGATTCTTTAACTAGAGATATGAATAAGGCATTCTTTACATCACCAGAAAATGTCTTTGTAATACTAGGAAAAGGACCTCAAGATGATAATTTTAGCACATTTGTAGACAGATTCAGAATTCTTGAAGGCCATGTAAGTCATATAACAGAAGAAATCAAGAAAGTTGTGGGTCTGTGACTAAGGAGGAATCAATGGATCCGAAGATGCCAAGCATGGCAGTCTAAGAATGTTGGCATATCGTTAGGCTTAGATGCTGATTTAGTAAAGGTATACCCTTTGCCCAACATGAAAGTAAAAATTTACTTCAAAAGTTTATCAGATCTATGGTCCAGCGAATTCACTGAAAATATGATTTGAATCCTCAAAGCCTTGAATTACTATTAGTTGATAGGTGGAATAGATTTTGCTCTAAGCATTTACACAGGATCTCAAATTTTGGTTTTAGAAGCTATTCCAATCAAAGGTGATTTGGAAAAATATCTCGTCATTAAAAATTCTTGATATTTTTGAGGAACTTGAAGCATCTTTTCTACAAAGGTTTGATGAAAATTATGCACCCAATGACACGTTTCCGCAATATGAAATTTTCGAAAATTTTGCCGATTGGGAGATTAAAGAAGGATTTTGCAGGAAGAAGCCATCTATTAGAACTTCCTAGTGCATCCAGAGAACTCTACAATATCTAAGGACTTTCTCATCCCCTTGGGATTATCAAAGTCTAAGATTAAGAGAAAATATTTCTCCAAATCCATTTGAGCAAGTATTATGTCATGAGACCTTTGGAGAAATCAAGTCCAGTAATAATGTAGAAATGATCAAACAACTGGTCCTGTGGTTCAAAGAATTTAGAAGTTTAAAGTTAACAGAAAAAAGACAGGTTTTACAAAAAATGGATGAACTGCAAGGAGAACCAAATGTTTTAAGATTTGTGATTAACCAATCAGCATTAATCACAATTAACATTGTTTCAGGAAATTGGAACAACAATTTAGTTCATATCATTAGTTTGATGTTGTCAAATAAAATCTGTACTTCAATTATTTTTGAATTAGGATGGCAATCAAAGGCATACATCAATGAAAACTGCAGATTATGGGTTCAACATGCAATTGAGACTTCCTCTAACATGTTTCAGATTTTAAGTGGGAGCTTCTAGATGGCATAGAGCTGGCAGTACAGCTTTCACCTGCGTTCAGAAAAGTTTTTAAAGATTCTATCCTTGACATCGACATAAATCCACTACTTTTTCTTAAACAGTGGGAAAAGCAAGAAGTGATGTTTACCCCACAACAACAGAATCTCCACCACATAAAAGTAAATCAGGACCAAGGACAAACATCGAAAGCATCTCCAAAAGACAAAGAAACAGTAGTAGCAGATGCAAAAGGAAAAGGTAAAGTAGAAGAATGTACTTTTTAGGCCACATATGCGGATGCACAAGACCCACATGATATCAATTGGGACAAAGAGTACTCAAAGATGATGGAGTACGATTACCTTAAGATGCTTGAACAAAACACCTTAGCCAGACAAGTGTCTTCTGATGATGATGATTATGATTTTGATCGAAGTACGAAAGGATATTAGTAGAATCTATGTACCGGAAAGGTTGAGGAGACACCGTTGGATAAAGAAAATGCCGACAGGACCCTCAATTATTTCCACTTTGTGTCATGTCTTAGGATAGACTAGGTTCCTTTAGGAGGATATAAGTAAGAGACCAGTCGAGAGAAGCCTACACGTTGGAACGAAGTGCTTCTTTCATCTCGTATTGTAATCTGCAAAGTATTGTAATTTTGATCTTTGAATTAATATTGAAGCCGCTAGGCCTCTTATCTGAGGACAATTTTGTAAACTTCAAAAGAACTTGGAGAAGTAAAGCGAAGGCGTTGAAGAAGACCTAAGGAGAGAGAGGTTGTTTCCGCTCGTATTCTCGGTTGAGGAGTTTCGATCATTGCCATGAAATTTGTTATCCTTAGCTCTTCAAGATTTGGTTCAAAGTAAGTTATCTCTTTGACTTTGACCTTATTTCTGGTATCAAAGCTCCGTTCAGCCCTAAGACTATAAACTACAGATAGAGTTTGAAACCAGCCAGGAAGCCTTCAAAAAGCTTTTGTTATACAATCGCTGATTAGATAAAAGCTACTTCAGTGAATCTTTGGTCTAGTTTATAAAACAATCATGTCGAACTTCTTAAGATCATTCTCTAACATAGATAGACGCACTGTTTTTAAGTTGATTCTTGCTCTATAGAGAGTGATCATATTGAACATGAAAGAGTCGAAGATCCCGAAAGCTGGAACCCACCTGTTTTAAGTTCAAAATAAATTTATCAGGTTCCATCTATGTTTAGTTTATCAAGAAAAAATTGGTTGAAATAAGTTGAATTGAAAATCAAGATTTCTAGTCCTTCTGTACAGATAGTAGGTCTGAGCTTATTTTCTGAAGATGAAATCAAAATATTCAAAAAATATGTACAGGAAAAAAGGTTTTCTTATTTGAATTTTGGAGGGATAAGAATAGGTTTAGCTCCATTATTTAGCCACAGAATCAATACTCCATGCATATCTAAGGTCTTTGACACTCGGCACCATAACTATGACCATGCCAGAATTGGAACCATCTTTGGAAATTTATCCTCCGGATGTCAATATGGTACCATCTACCCAGATTATGCCATTAGTTTGTTTGATGTTCATTTAAAAGATTGCTGGAAACTCTTAGTCGGAGTCCAAGGTCTTGAGATGGTCGAAGATAGTGAATATCTTTATGTGTTAGTTCAAATGTCATTCCAACTTACAAACATTGTACATCCTAAATTAAAACAACCAGTGTTAAAAGATTGTGTAACCGTAGGAGTCAGTAATGCTCAAGTGGAAGGTGTTCATTATGACAAAGAAGCCCTTCTTAGTGACTGGTACATTTAATATAAATCTTTGGCATCAACAGACACTCCAGGAAATAAAACCAAAAGAATGTCTGTAAGTAATGGTCAAGTACGTATACTACCTGACAAATCATCCATACCCAGACCAATCTTTATGCCACAAAAGCATGTGTTACCAGCGATCTCAGAGTTTGAGCAACCATCGACCAACGGTCGCAAAGTCTTTTTCACGAAATGTATATAGTCAGCTGTCACAAGAAACCACTATTTCTATTCCCCAAAGTGAATTGTATATTCCTGAAGAAAAGCCATTTCTTGCTGTAAAGAAGATGTTCCGGACATATGTATCTAATATCTCACCTATAGAAGAATTCCAGTATACCAATCATAGATATGTCAAAGGGGGAAAGTGGCCACCAAAAACCAAGTTTTGTACTTCTTCATCTTAGTCAAGACAACCACCCACAAGAGTGGATTGTGCACCAATTTTAGAACGTAACTCCTAGAATCCTACAGATCTTGACCAGGTCTATTAGATAGGAAACTATCTCACCACATGGTGTGCACATGCTGAAGATGTCCTTGATGATTTGGGTCGGCAATCAGATTTGATTAATGCAAATCTTAGGCTGCTCTATGAGGAGCAATAGTCTGAGAGATGAAAAGGAAGAAAGGAGAAAAAGAAGACAGAAGAAAAAGGCCAAAGAAATTCCTAAATTTAGAATTGACATGAGCACTCTTAATTATTGGGATAAAGAAGAAGAGGAAGAAGACACAGAAGAAGCAATTATTGCCACTAGCGCAGAAGAGTCAACTTTAAAGACCTCTGGAAAGTTGACCAGAGTAAAAGAAGAAGCATACAAAGCAGAAAAACAATTTGCCTCAAAGAAAGAGATTATGACTCTTGATAAGCAGCTTCCAAATTTTCTTTCTTTATTTTACCTTCTATAAATAACCAGAATAAAGCTCATGTGTTGAAAGAAGTATCTAAATACCCGCATGTAGAAGAAGATCTATATGCTGCAAATTCCAGTGGGTATATTTTAGATTTAGATAATTCATCCAATCCAGGAGAGTCAATCCGGATATGGACTGGTGCTTTGTATCAGATGTAGGTCACCACAAAATTAGATAATGTTTCTATAATGGTCCGAGCCGAGAAGAGAATGACCGACATTGTATATGATTGGTGGATGGGACCATCAGACGAAGAGAGAAGAGCAGTTATGGAAGCAGGATTGGCCACTTTAGAACTTTTGTTGAAAACACAGTTTGTCCCAGAGCTAGTAGATGAGAAAAAACCAATGATAAGAGACTTAAGCCGTATGGAACTAAAAGATTTAAAATATCTAGATCAATTTGGCAAAGATTTCATGGCAAAAGTCTTTAAGGCTAATCTCTCTATTGATATTGCTCAAAAAATATCATTTTTGTCTAAGCTTCCAGGTAACTTAGGAGATCTCATTACGAAGCATCTAGATGTACATAATAAGAAAATATATCAAATATATTGGGTTGATCTTCTTTCCAGGTATACAGAGAAGGTTAAGTATTTGTGCTGGCAAAAGAAAGCACACGATATTACACCCAGTTCAAATGTCTGCAGAACAATGCTACCCTGGACACCTTTTAAAAAGAAGAAAACAAAGAGAGATGGAAAATGTAAACCCAAGTGAGTGTCTAATCCAAGGAAGCCTTTCAGAATTTTTTTTTGCAGGTTTCAGAGCAGCATGGAGCTGGAATGGAGCCGCGGCAGGTTATGGCAGCCGCTGTGGGTTATGGCAGCTACGTGGATGAGAAAAGGAAGCTGCGCAGGTAGAGAGGGGAGATTGCAAGGGTGAGGGCGAAGGAGTATGGCCGAGACCAGGTTTGGGAATGCGTGGAGGGGCTTCCGTAGAGAGGAGAGGAGTTGCAAATGGATGACAACGTAAGGAGGATTGATGGCTGCTACGGATATGGCTGTAGAGATGACGCAAAAAGCAATGTAGCCACGGATTGGGACGTAGGTTGGTGAGAGAACTGGACAACACAGAGTAAAAGTTCGATGCAAGTGTATTGTGATGCGGAGAAGAGAAACGTTGTGGAGGCTATGTAGTAGAACGCTATGGGTAAGATAAGCAGACAAATGGCAGAGAGCTATCGAGTATGGAAGGGACAGTGTGGTATGTAAGGAAAAACGTGTGGAAGAGTTACAGGGGCTGCATAGGTATGACAGCATTTTTGTGAAGAGAAAAGGAGCTGCGGCTGCTACAAGGAGAGCCCGAACAGGCAGCATGAGCAACGAATGATGGATGGGTTGGAGGACTGCATGTAGAGTAAGGAGCGAGTGAGGATTCCAGCCCTTAAAAAAAATTTGAAAATTTTGCAGAGAAATTGAAACCCCAGTGAATCTACTTTCAAATTTAAAATATTTTAAAATCCTTGGATCGCAGAAACAATACCCCTGCAAAAGCTGGTTCTGAGGCCAGATCTTACTCTCCTGGGCCTAGATCTGGCTTCACACAAAATCTCCTCTTCAATCTGCAACCTGCAAATGGCAAAAAAGAAAACTCCCAGAAACAAAATATACAATGATGAAACCTTAAAAACCCTAGCTAAATAATTTTAGGAATTACAAGCTAAAAGCTCTAAATAGTCAAATTTGTCATTATGTCACACATATTTTTAAAATTTATGATTTAAAATGAGGTGTTTCAGAAAACCCTTCGTGTATCCACAATGGAAGTTCTAATGATAAGCCTGGGATGAAAACCAGTTGGGCTCTTTAGAAAATGCTATTTGGGAGTTGGCTGGTCCAACTGAAAACTTCCCCAAATGCCTGATGATTTCAAAATCAAGATTTTGCTGCACAACTTAATTCAACCATTAACATAGAGAGAGAAAACGACAATAAAATTAAGATCTAATGGAGATACCTGCCATTATATTCAGAATTTAAATTACCATTCAAACCCTAGTGACCAAACAAGATACCTGTGTTTAAAATCACTCTTCATAAAGCTATCATCAGTGGTTGAAATTTAAACCTATGTATGGAAATAAAACATCTTACAGCGTTTTCACAAAGAGTAACACCAACAGAAATTAACCCCAAAGTTTTTCTTTATTGCACATGAAAAATAATTACAAGAGAGCTTTCATTTAGCACACGACTTCAAAATCGAATGATCTCATTTGAAAAATGACCTCCTATTTAAAGACAAATCTTCCAACGGCTAGTTCTAGTGATCCTAAGTGATCTCGATCGTTGATGATATCAAAATTTCTTTTAATTTCATCTGTCGAATTTTCTCAATAATTTAAAATTTCGACAGATGATATTAAAATAAATTTTGATCTTTTCAACGGTCGAGATCATTTTGACAAGGATCACTTGAACTGGCCGTTGGAAGATTTGTCTTTAAATAGGAGGTCAGTTGTCAGTTGAGATCATTCGATTTTGGAGTCGTGTGCTAAGTGAAAGCTCTCTTGTAATCGTTTTTCATGTGCAATAAAAAAAGACTTTGGGGTTAATTTCTGCTAGTGTTACTCTTCGTGGAAATACTGTAAGATGTTTTATTTTCATGCATAGGTTTAAATTTTAGCCATTGATGATAGCTTTATGAAGAGTGATTTTAAACACAAGTATCTTGTTTGGTTGCTAGGGTTTGAATGATAATTTAAATTCTGAATATAATGGCAGGTATCTCCATTAGATCAGAATTTTATTGTCGTTTTCTCTCTCTATGTTAATGGTTGAATTAAGTTGTGCATGAAAATCTTGATTTTGAGATCATTGGGCGTTCGGGGAAGTTTTCAGTTGGACCAGCCAACTCCTGAATAGCATTTCTGAAGAGCCCAGCTAGTTTTGATCCCGGGCTTATCATTAGAACTTCCATTGTGGATACATGAAGGGTTTTCTGAAGCACCTCATTTTAAATCATAAATTTTAAAAATATGTGGGGCATAATGACAAATTTGGCTATTTAAAGATTTCAGCTTGTAATTCCTAAAATTTTTTAGCTAGGGTTTTTAAGGTTTCATCATTGTATATTTTGTTTCTGGGAATTTTTCTTTTTTGCCATTTGCAGGTTGCAGATTGAAGAGGAGATTTTGTGTGAAGCCAGATCTATGCCCTAGAGGGTAAGATCTGGCCTCATAACCAAGGATTTTAAAATATTTTGAATTTGAAAGCAGTTTCACAGGGGTTTCAATTTCTCAGAAAATTTTTGATTTTTTTTTTTGAAGGGCTAGAATCCTCGCTCGCTCTTTACTCTACATGCAGTCCTTCAACCCATCCATCATTCACTGCTCACTATCGTTCCTCTCACGCTGCCTGTCCGGGCTCTCCTTGTAGTAGCCGCAGTTCCTTTTCTCTTCATAAAAACGCTGCCATACCTACGCAACCTTTGTAACTCTTCTATGCGTTTTTCCTTACATACCACGATGTCCCTTCCATACTCAATAGCTCTCTGCCATTTGTCTGCTTATCTTACCCATAACGTTCTACTACATAGCCTCCACAAGATTTCTCTTGTATCCATCGCAATACGCTTGCATCGAATTTCTACTCCGCACTGTCCAGTTCTCTCACCAACCTACGTCCCAACCCGTGGCTACATTGCTTTCTACGTCATCTCTATAGCCCTATCCGCAGCAACCATCGATCCTCCTTACGCTGCCATCCATCTGCAACTCCTATCCTCTATACGGAAGCCCCTCCACACATTGCCAAACCTGGTCTCAGCCACACTCCTTCGCCCTCACTCCTGTAGTCTCCTCTCTGCCTGTGTAGCCTCCTTTCTTCATCCACGCAGCTGCCATAACCTGCTGTGGCTCCAGGTCCATGCTGCTCCAAAACCTACAAAACAAACCCTCACGCAACTTGCCTCGCCCTCCTATCGACCTGCACACACCGAACAATAATAAAATTTGACTAGCATACATATGAGTAGGGTTATTATAGGCATGCACTTTGTTTTTATGCGTTGCTTTAGTTTTGACTAGGGAGCATATATTTTTTTAAAAATTAGATTCAAGTTAAGATTCATCAAAAACTTAAAAATTTTTGTTTTCATTTTAGTCCTCCATTTTTATTTTCAATTTCATTTAATCTAAGGTTTTAGATAGATTTTAAATTTTTAGTTAGGTTTTATACATAATTCTCTTAGGTTTATGAATTTAGTTTTGTTAAATAAATCATTTACAATCTATAAAAAATAAAAAAAAATAAAAGTTAAATTTTTGTTTTCATTTAATTTTTATTTGTTTTAAAATTCTAAAATTAAAAATCTAAAAAATTTCCAAAAAAAAAAAAAAAAATTTCGATTTAGATTTTCCTAGTCTTGCTTAATCAAGGAAAAGTTAAGTGTCAAGTTTAAATTTTCTCCTTGGTATTTTATTTTTTGCTAAGGCTAAAAATTTTAAAGGTGGACTTTTGTGGTATTAATATTTGTCATTTTTCTGTAGTTAAATGTGCTTAAATTTCTATATTTGAGGATTAACTATTTAAAAGTGGTAAATAGTTCTAGGACCTGAACTGGTTAGCTTTAAAGAATTTCATGGTTGATCAAGATATTTGTATCTCTCGAATTTTAATTGCTGAAGCATTGTGCATCTGTTGAATATTTTTCATCTATCTATCATCATTACTTGGATTTTTAATGTTCATTATATGCTAGACATTTTGGAAAATATTTTCAAGCATTTGTTAAAGAGTTTTTTCATATTTCTATGTCCTAAGCAGCAGCAACAAACCAATTATTTGGTTTTAATTTCATCTAGCAAGATAATTAACTCCATAAGGCACTGGTATTAATCATTTTTAATCAAATTATAAATTTTGCTAAGCCTTAATCAAGTATTCGATTGCCTCACTATGTCTCCCAAACCAGCTGATTCCCAGCTGGTACTCCTTATCCCATAGGGTCTACCCCCCATAGCCTGCTATAGGGAGGCGACTTAAATGGAGAGATCGGGGATCAAAGTGACAACCCTCGATCTAAGCGTTGGCGTGGTGCCTAGACACTCTGTATGAAAACATTTTTTGGCGCCATTGCCGGGGATAGAGTTTTTCTGTCCTTGGTTCTTTCGACATTCATCTCATTTCTTTTCTCTCATCCCTTTCGCCTCTCACCAGGATAAGTTCCTTGTCCTTGGCTCCTTGCTTTCTGGTTATTTCGTGTTAGACTTTTTGTCTCGGTGGCGACTCCACTTCATCTATCTTCTGCAAGGGTGTATACTAGAAGACATCCAAGTAGTTTGGTTAATCTTGCTCCTGATCCTGAAAGGGCTCTTAGAGTACGATTACACAAACTCTCTTCTTGTACACTTCTTGTTAATCTTGGACAAGAAGCCCTCTCTGATATCCGATTGCTTTTTACTAGCCCGCTCGAGCACGACATCATGGACATATTTGCCCCTTGTGATATTTCTAACATTCAGGGTATCCCAATGATATTCCAAAGGATGGGATGGATAAATTGCCTATCTTTCAGGGAAATAATGCAATTAGTGCTAACTCGCATCTCAAATCTTTTAGTTCATGGCTGGGTAAATATGCAAGGGTTGCTGATTTTAATCATGAAGACGTAAAAATGACCTTTTTTGTTCTTACTTTGGAGAGGGATGCTTTAGATTGGTTTATGGAAAAGCCTCAAGATTCATTTGACTCTTTGCAATCAATTGTTAATGCCTTTAAGGAAAAGTATGGAGATAAGAGAGAAGGAAGGCATCTCGTAAAAGCTATCAGTATCATTGTAAAGAGAGAGAATGAGACCGCAGAAGAATTTAACAAGAGGTTTAATGATATTATTAAGGAATTACCTCAAGATTATAAACCTACCGACAAATCTCTTCGAGAATTTTATATTGATGCATTTAGCCTTGAGCCTTCTTACGAGCTATAAGACGTGCTAAACTTCCTGATTATAGGGATTGTCAAGCTTTAGCAGTGGAGCTTGAAAAGGATAAGGCAACATCTGGAAAGTCTGAAATCCCAGGTTTTGATAGGCATTCAACGAAATTGAAAGAACGTAAAGGAAAAGAGGTTCAAGAACCTGATAATGACCTTGTTTAGAAATTGTTGCAAAAGATCGAAAGCATGGAGATTAACCAAGCGAAATTAACCTCTAACCATGCTAAGGAAATGGCTACTTTGCAGAATAGGTTGGTCCAAATGGAAAGAACTCAAACATAAAATTTCTAGCCTAGAAATAATAATAATAATCAAAATAATAATTGGGGAAGGGGTCAATCTAGTGAGAAAAGACCTCCTAATCCGCTTGAACATACTAGTTTGGCCGATGACGCTCCGCCTTACTGTTGGGCTTGTGATGCTCTTCATGAGGAGGCAATTTGCCCCATAGTTAGAAGAATTGTGGATAATGGAATGTTTGGGCAGGTAATCAAATAAATTGTGTGGGTAAAGAGTTTTCTTTGTCTATGGAAGACTGGATGGAAGTTAAGGAAAATAGTCGAGATGTTATGCCTTCCACATCAGCTTTTAGTATAAATAATTTCGAGAATAAAGATGATATCATGGTTAAATTATATGGTGAAAAACCTTCTCCAGAGCAAATCATGGAAAGTGCTAAAGGTAAGGGTTTGACTTATCAAAGAAGGGATAAAGATCAAAGAGGGGATCAGATTCCCCCTCGAATCTTTAACCCAGGTTCAAGCTCTAGATTAGATGTCGATTTGGGAAGTTGGTTTAATAATGCAAAAATCTGGGTTCCTGTCTCTGAGATTGTGAAAATTCCTTCCCAAAGAGCTAAATTACTAAAAGCTATTGAAGGTCCTCAAGTTAATGTTTCTCAACAGAAAGCCCCGGAGGTTGATTATCGTGATGCTCCAATATATTTGCAAAGTTTAGATTCAGATAACAAGCATCATCAGCCTTTCTTTATCGCTTTGATGGTTAATGGGTATAAATTGAATAATTGCATGCTGGATTCTGGTGCGTCAGCTTGTGTCATGACCAAGAAGGTCACGAAACAACTAAATTTAAGAGTTTGTAGACCTTACTACAATATATGTGCCATGGATTCTAAAAAGATTGAAGTTTACGGTCTAATCAAGGATTTACAGGTTCATTTATTAGTTTACCCTGACATTATGATTGTTATGGACATCGTTGTTGTTGATGTGCCTGATGCTTGTGGTATGCTTTTATCTAGAAAATGGGCCTCTGATCTAGGAGGGAGTATTCAAATGAATTGGTCATATGCTATGATTCCTTTTTCTAGAGGAGATGGTTTTGTGAGACTTAATAGAGAGTCCGAGAGAAGATTCCATGTTGAAGACCCTAAGAGACCTCATAATGAGATAATTAAAGAGCAATCTGACATTGGAAATTATGCTATCATGTCTAATTTCATAGTTCTTCCTTATGATAAGGTTGATAAAAACATTGGGGGTCTCAAGGATAAAGTTTTGTACATGTATTTTGATGGGGCGTCGTCTAGGCATGGTAAAGGTGCAGGAATAGTATTAAAATCTCCCCTTGGTCATGTTTTCAAGTTTGCCTATCGATTGGAATTCGAAGCAACCAACAACGTTGCTGAATATGAAGCTTTATTGTTGGGTCTTGAGTTGGCAAAGTCTTTAAGAGTTAAGTTGCTTAGCATCAAGGGGGATTCTGACTTAATTATCATGCAACTTAAAAATAAATTTACATGTAAAATCAAAGGTTAAGGAATTATCGAAATGCTGTATGGAATACTATGGAACACTTTGATGCCCTTGACCTTGAGGCTATCCCAAGAGAGCATAATAGTTCGACAGATGAGCTCGCCGTAGCTACTTCTACTTTGCAGTTATTTGATGGGCTAATTGAGGATAAGATAAAAATTGAAGTTATATTTAGACCCTCTGTTCCAGATAACTCAGAGCATTGGTAAGTTTTTGATGACGAGAAACAAGTGATTCGTTTTCTTGATAACTTGGATGAGTTTGAAAAATTTCGGATAGATTCTAAGGAGGATGGGTTTGATAATCATGAGCATATCATAAATGCCACAAAGTTGAAAGAGGAAAATAAAATGGATCCAGGCGAATACATTGAGGTAAACATTGGTACTTCTAGGGATCCAAAGATTGTTAAAATTGGTAAGGGTACTAATGTTGAAGAAATAAAATAGTTAACCAATTTACTTCGTGAATATCGGGATGTTTTAGCATTTTCTTATGATGAATTGAAAGGTTATAGGGAAGATATCATGGAACACACTATCCCCTTGAAAGATGAAAATGCTAAACCTTTTTGTCAAAAGCTTAGGCAGATAAATCCTAAGTTAGCCCCTCTGGTTCAAAAGGAGCTTTCGAAGATGCTTGCAGCAGGGATTATTGCTCAGAGGAGGCATTCAACATGGTGTTCCAACCTGGTGATTGTTAGGAAAAAGAATGGTACAATAAGACTTTGTGTCGATTTTCGAAACCTTAATCTAGCACGTAAGAAAGATAATTACCCTTTGCCAAACATGGAGACTATGTTGCAAACAGTAACTGGTTCTGGAGTGATGTCATTGCTAGATGGTTTTTCTGGATATAATCAGGTATGGGTTAAGAAGGAAGATCGTCACAAAACTACATTCACCACACCATGGGGTACTTTCGAATATATTAGAATGCCCTTTGGATTAACCAATGTTGGGGCTACGTTTCAAAGGGCTATGGATTATGCTTTTAAAAGTTTGATTGGGAAATTTATCGAAATTTACCAGGATGATCTTACTGTTTTTTCTAAGGATGGTATTAGTCATATAAGTCATCTTCGGCAAGTTTTTGATAGATGTAGAGAGTATGGGATTTCTTTAAATCCGACTAAGTCTATTTTTGGAGTAACTGAAGGGAAATTACTTGGTCACATCATTTCCAAAGATGGAATTAAGATTTATCTGAAAGAGTTGAGGCAATCCAAAAGATTCCTCTTCCCCATAATCTTAAGTCCCTTTAGTCTTTTCTTGGAAAAACAAATTTTCTTAGAAGGTTTATCCTAAATTACGCAGAAGTAGCTAAGCCTATTCAAAGTCTTTTGATGAAAGATTTAAAATTTGTTTGGCAAGAAGACGACAAAAAGGCTTTTCAGGAAATCAAAGGCGCTATTTCAAGAGTCCCTGTTTTAGTTAGTCCCGATTACAGGATTTCATGATTTTCTGTTTCGCTTCCGAGGATACCATTGCTAGTGTCTTATTGCAGAAAAATAAAGATGGTCACAAGCAGCCTATTTCTTTCATGAGTAGAGCGCTTCAAAATTCTGAATTAAAGTACAATACCATGGAAAAGTTAGCCTATGCCTTAGTCAAATCTCTTAAGAATTTCAAAACTTATCTGGGTTATTCTAAAATTATTGCTTTTGTCCCACATTCTGCTATTAAAGATATATTAACTCAAACTTATTGCTTAGGGACTTGTGCTATGTGGGTTATTAAAATACAAGAATATGATTTAGAGATTAAACCCACCAAGTTAGTCAAAGGCCAAGGCTTGGCTCAAATGATGACTGAAGGTAATGAAAAAGCTCTTGGTTTGATTTGTTTTAACGATTCATCTTCGCTTGAGCTGCAGAGATTAGGAGAGCATGAGTGGTACAAGGACATTGTTTATTACTTGATAAATCTTACATGTCCTAACCATTTAGTCGCTCATAAGAGAAGGGCTCTTGGATTAAAAGTCACTAAGTATTGCCTCATGAAGGATGACCTTGGATGGAGAAATCTTGAGGGCATTGTACTTAGGTGTGTTGATGAAATTGAGTCCAAGAAGTTAGTTTCTGAGTTTCATTCAGGATTTTTGTGGTGGTCATTATGCCAACAAAATTTTGAGAGTTGGTTATTAATGGCCTTCGATTTTTTCTGATGTGCATAAGTTTGTCAGAAGTTGTGAAGTCCGCCAACTGTTCACTGGGAAACAAAAGCTTGCTGCCTTGCCTTTACAACTTGTCATTGTGGAGGCACCTTTTCAACGTTGGGGTCTGGACTTCATCAGGAAGTTTCATGAAAATTCTAGCAATGGCTACTCATGGATTTTCACTGCTATCGATTATTTCACTAAATGGGCTGAAGCCATCCTTGCTAAGAATGCCACTGAAAAGGTTATTATGGATTTCATTGAAAATAATATCATTACTAGATTTGGTGTCCCTGCTAAGATCACTAATAATGCCAAGGCTTTTAGTTCTTCAAAATTTTCGTCTTTTTGTTTCAAGTATGGCATTGTCTTATCTCATTGATCAAATTACTGTCCTTAGGGTAATGGTCCTGCTGAATCAGGTAATAAAAATCTCATAACCATTATCAAGAAGATAGTAGGAGATAATAAAAGATCTTGGGATAGCAAAATCAAGTATGCGTTATGGGCAGATAAGATTACTAAAAAGAAAGCTACTGGTAAAAATCCCTTTGAATTAGTTTATGGCTTGGATGTAACTTTACATGTGCACCTGAAATTGCTAGCTTATCAACTCTTTCAGCATTTTTCCACTAATAAAGATGTTGTTCAAAATAGAATTGATCAAATTGTGGAGTTGGATGAAGCTCGTAGGACAACTTTTGATAATATATGTAAAAGTCAATCTAACATTAAGAAAAGCTTTGATAAATCATCTTGATCTAGATCTTTGCAGGTTGGAGATATGGTGCTCCTTTGGGATCGCAAGAATGAAAAACCAGGAACACACAAAAAATTTGACAGTTTGTGGCTGGGACCATACATTATCCGAGACATTGCTGGACCAAACTCATTCCATTTGAGCATATTGGATGGCGAACCACTTGACTTACCTGCAAATGGCCAAATGCTAAACCTATTCTTCAAAGATGACATTTGATGCCATGGGGTATCCTTTGTATTATATTTCTGACCCTACACCTTGTCTTTTTAGTATTTCATTTCTGTTTTAGGATTAGATTTAATTTTCATGTTACTCGATAGTTAATAAATGAAGAGCTTATATCTTTTCCATGCTTAATGTTATATGATGATTTTTGGATGGACGCTACTTATGTTTTGTTGTGTGTTGCGTGGATGTAGATTCTGGATTCTCACATTTCTACAGTGCAACAATGTGTCCCCAAGTAGAGCCAGATGTTGACCACTACATGTCAACGATCCATAGTAGTACACCCCCTTTTTTTCGTAAAAGGGATAGCGCTTGATCAACATGTCCGTGCCATTCGACTAATCATCATCAGCATGATCATGTTATATTGTAAACCTAGTCTGCATGCGTAAATTGTAAATAATCTAAGCAGATCTGTGTCATGTATGTAATTGCTTAGATAAACCTAATTTTCTGGTGATGATTTACATTTTGGAAGGTTTTTTTTCGTCTAACCGATCCATGATCGACTTAGTTTTCCTTCAGCCTTACCCCAAAGCCGAAATGGATTTTGTCACTAGAATGTTAGGGGAGTCCTAGTGTGTTAGATTGAGTCTATGTAAAAGTGATTTGGGAATAATCCTAACTATTTGGTTAGGTTATTTAATTACAAATTGCTTGATCTGCTAGATTATGTTTGTGTCGCAGAACTGGGTAGTCTATAAGTGTCTATGTCAAATGGGTTTTCCCCCCTTGACATGTAAAAATGTAAAAACTATGATGTAAAATGTCTCGAGGGTTAGAAAATAAATTTATTCCCTCATAAGTCCTAGGTCCTAGGTAATTTTAAATTTTCCAAAGGCTAAATTCGAGGGTCTTTTAAAAAAATTAAATTTTAAAAGGTCCAGGGACTAAGGTTAAATGATTATTTTGCTGAAAGTTTATGCCCTTGATCCCTGGGGTTAAGTCTAAGTCAAAATTTTGAGGAAATTAATTCAAAAAATTAATTTTTGAATTAATTAAAATGCATTTAATTGATAATTTCGAATTTCCTTAACAATTTAAAATTTCGACGGATGAGGTTAAAAGAAATTTTGATCTCATCAACGGTCAAGATCACTTTGACAAAGATCACCAGAACTAGCCGTTGGAAGATTTGTCTTTAAATAGGAGGTAAGTTGTCAGTTGAGATCATTCGATTTTTGAGTCGTGTGCTAAGTGAAAGCTCTCTTGTAATCGTTTTTCATGTGCAATAAAAAAAGACTTTGGGTTAATTTCTGCTGGTGTTACTCTTCGTGGAAATGCTGTAAGATGTATTATTTTCATGCATATATTTGTTTTTGGCCGTTGATATAGCTTTCTTAAGAGCGATCTAAATACATGTATCTTGCTTAGTCGCTGGGGTTTGCATGGTAATTTAAATTTTGAATACAGTAGCAGGTATCTCTATTAGATCTGAATTTTATTATTGTTCTCTCGCTCTATGTTGACGGCTGAATTGAGTTTTGTAGGAAAATCCTTGATTATCAGATCATCGGGCATTCGGGGAAGTTCTTGGCTAAACCAACGAATCCCCGTTCCGCATTTTCTGAAGAACCCAGTTTGATTTTGATCCCGGGCTTATAATAAGATATTTTTATGGGTGATGCATGAAGGGTTTCAAGCTTAGTACCTCCTTTAAAAATCCAATTTTTTTTTAATTTTTTCTGTGCTAAATCGTTAAATTTGGCTATTGAGAGTCGCAGATCATCAGATCTGGGAGCGGAGTCGGACTCACACTCCCTAGATCTGATAGATCCACCATTTTTGTATATAGATCTGTAATTTTCTTCAGTTTTCTGACTTTGGGCTTACAGGGTTTTTTTTTTTTTTGGGTCATTGTGTATATCGTTTGGGTGCTTTGTTTTTGTCATCACAGGTTGCAGATTTGAAGGAGAATTCTTGTTTGAAGAGAGATCTAGGCCCTGGAGGGTAAGATCTGGCCTCAGAATCAAATCTTGCAGGGGTATTTATTTTAGATCTGGAAAGTTTTTGCGGGGTTTCATCAGACAAATCTGAAACAGGACGATTTAAAATTTTTATTAAGATTTCTTGTGATTTTAAAGGGTTTCTCAGGGTCATCTGTCCGTTGCTGCCAAAATCCTTGCATCCGCAGACCTCCTTCTGCGTTCCAACGCCATTTCTTCGTGCTGCCATCGCATCCATCAACGTTGCCTGCATCTTGCTCTGTAGTCAGTGTTTAAACTCACGTTTCTCCCTTAGTTCTGCGTTCTCTCCAAATTCCTCTTCTCCATACGCTACTCTTCGTTGCCATTCCTTGCATTTTTCTTTTATGCTACCTACCCTACTTGCACGCTGCTGTATCCACGTCCCCTCACCCTTGCTCTCATCCATCTCCACGCTGCTAGTCTGTCCTCTTTGCCTGCATCTTTTCCTCATGCAGCTAAAACCCCTCATTGCCTGCCCTCATGTAGCTTCATTCCTTTGTAGATCTCTTTCTCCAAAACGCTGCATAACTCTTCTAACTCCAAGGTTGCATTCCTCACGCCATCAAATCAGCCTTCTATCCTCCACGCATTCACTGCTTCATAGTTGCTTTCTCCTCGACCTTACATTGCATTCTAATTGCTGCTCCGCCCAGCTCCTTAATTCAAATGTCTAGCCTTCTTCCTCTGCGTGCTTTCCCTTCTTTCTTCATGTGACCCTCGTTGCTCCATTACTGCCTTTCTCTGCCGTCGTCCTGCTCTTTCCCCATCCGTCGAAACCTGCACACACACACAATACACTTTGATTTTTATTTATTTATTTATTGTATGTTTCGATTTCATGCTTAGGGTTAGGGTAAATTTTAGTTCATCGTAAGTTATTTAATTTCATTATGGTGTTCCTATTTAGCTTAGGTTTTAGTTTAGATTATTTTTGGGTTTTGTTGTTCATTTTAATTAGGTTAGGTAGCATTAATCTTTATTTTTATGATGTATAAAAAAAAAATCGAAATCGATTTTTCATTTTGTTTCATTTTTATTTTTGGGTTTGATTTTGTTTCTTATATTTTTGATTTAAAAAAAAAAATTAAAACTTAAAAAAAAAAATTAAAAAATTTAAAACATTTATTTTTTTTGAAAAAGATTAATAAAAAATTGAAAATTTCCTTTTGATGTGTTTCTTTTGTGGTATTAATATTTGTCATTTTTTTATAGTTAAATGTGTTTAAATTTTTATATTTGAAGATTAACTATTTGAAAATGGTAAATTTCCTAGATTTGGGATTTCTAAGTATAATCATTTAAATTCTAGGATCTAAACTGGTTAGCACTTAAATTTCGTGGTTATTTAAAGTATTTGTATCTCTTGAAATTTAATTGTGCATCTAGTGAAATTAATCATTGTTTGAATATTTTTTGATGCTCGTTACATATCAGATATTTTGCAAATTTTTCAAGTAGTCATTAATTATTTCATAAGCAACAACAACTAATCGATTACCTTGGATCATTGACTCCATAGGGCATTGGTTGTAATCATTTAAAATTTAATCAAATTCTAAGTCTCGCTAAGCCTTAATCAAGTATTCGATTGCTTCGCTATGTCTCCCGAACTGGCTGATTTACAGTTGGTTCTCTTTTATCCCATAGGGTTTACCCCCCTTAGCTTGCTATAGGGAGATGGCTTAGATGGAGAGATTGGGGATTAGGGTGACAGCCCCCGGTTTGAGCGTTGTCGCGGTCCTTAGACAATCTGTGCGACAACACGTCATTTTCCTCTTGGGTAAGGCAAGGAAAAGACAATCAAATTACTATTAGTTTTCCTGATTTGAGTTGGGGACATTACATACCATTGCTTGGGTGACTGCTTTAGGCCATACAATGATTTCTTGAGCTTGCAAACTAATCATCTTTTGCGATTGTTGGTGTTGTACAAAACCTTCTGGCTATTCCATGTATATCGCCTTGTCCAAGTTGTTGAAAAATATAACTAGTGCCGGTCTTCATAACTTAATAAAATATCATTGACATATTTATTATGTTCATTATTATTCTTTTATTTTGGTCAAACCATGTTCTTCATGCTTATAAGAGTCAAAAATAAATTATTTTGAGTCAAAGAAAATGTATTTGAGTCAAGTCCCATTTGGACTTTTTGTAAGAAAAGAAAAATAATTTTTATATTGAGTCAAAGTCCACCAAAGTTGTCAAGTCGATCCTCCTTGGGAACAAGTTGGCCTGGGCCTCCAAGAGCCCCCTATTTGACCTACTGGACAGATGTATATAGAGGACAGTTCAATCACTTTTAAGGATACTCCCTCGTGATCATCATACATATCTCTTGCCCCTAATTAGTGGAGAAAAGGACAAAGAAGAAGGAGAAGAACCAAATTTTTCTGTGACTATTGCAGGCTAGAAATTTAGGAGGACCAGTTTGACTTATGTTAACTTTTGACTTTGGAGGTGACTTGGAGGAAGGCTGGACTTGGAGTTTTGGTTGCAGTTTTGGGTCTTGATCTTGGTCTTGGATATCTCATTTTGATATGATTCTATAATAGAAAGATGGTTGTTGGGTTTTCCCTCCTGTGGGGTTTTGCCCTGACTTAGAGCCTAAATTTTGGTGTCTTTTGTCTTTTGTGCACAATGATCTCTATTTTATTCTTTTGAATGGTAATTGCTTGATGAATAAGAAAGAAAAAATAAAAAAAGAACACTAATTAACTTCGCAGGTAATTATCATGTTAAGAAATTCCCTCCTGCACTGGAATTTCAACATGGTATCAGAGCTATGGTGAAGGTAGGGGCACCATTGAAGAAGCATTAGTTAGAACTAAGATGGTATAAAAGAAGAAAAGAAGCAGTGGAAATCATCTAAACTATCCTAGATTGTGACCTGAATCTCCATGGTGGCTTGATCATGGTCTGTTTCCGTACTCTGTGATGATTTAATCAAGTTATGAAGTACACATCTAGGCTTTGTGATGGCAGTCCATTTCATAAATCCAAGTCTGTGGCCTACATCACGAATTGAGACAGAAGTCCGAGATCTGTAGCATCTATCTAAAGTATGGCAAGAATGTCCGAAATCTATACCCTCATTGCTATCTAAAATTTGTTTTTAAGTTATTTTTCTGTGGTTCGTGAGAATTATTACTAGGCCTAGCCCTAGAGGAATTTGGACCATGACCTAGGAGAATAGTTCAAGACCCCTGTTGTGAAAATCAGAAGTTAAAAATATGTGACCTGTGTAAGTCTGAAGCTTGTACCTATGCATATGATCTGAAATCTGTGATTATTAATCTATCCAAGTGATCCAAACTCTACCCTGTACAAGAGATCCAAGATGGGGGTTACCTAGTCAGAGATTCGGATTTCTGTAAGTTGCGGTTGATACATCTCTATGAAGAAGGGCTGCATATTCTATCTCTGACTTGAACACTTGATGGACCTTCTTTTGAAATCCATGGCAATCCAAACTACTGAAGAATCAAGTTTTTATTCCTTTGGAACCTTGTGGAAAAGGCATGTACACTGTTGGAACATACATCTAATCCAAACATAAAAGACAAGGCAACATGTTTGAGAGAAGAATTCGAGGCTTATAAAGAAGACTGTATATATATCTTATTCGTATCCATTGAAGAACATAACATACAAGCCTTTCATGTAAGGAGAATAAAAAGCTGAGTATCTAAGTCTACCCAACTATTTGTTGTATGCAAAGTCTCTAAAGATACTGTGATATGCAGGGTCTATATGAAACTGCAGTTGACTTGGCACTTGAACAATAAATAAATTAGTCCTACTCGTCCTCCTCCAAGGGTAGATCATCCGAAACACATCAACGAATATTATGAGGCTCCCATCATCCATAATGCACGAAGTTTAAAGGCTCTATATGATACAATGTTTCTGATCTGAATATAATATGAATTCCTGTGGAGATATAATGCAAATTTTTGTGATAATGACACAAAGTCCTGTGGACATGTAATGCGAGTTCTTATGCTGATATAGTTCTTTGTGACGCAAGTTTTTTGTGACATGACATACCTCCTATTATAGACCGAAGGTTTGTAATTAATATCTGAAGTGACAGTTCTGCATCTCGGTATCATACAAACACAAGTTTCCTTAACAGGTCCAAGCTCTCTCATGGAACACTATCCACATTTTGACACAAAGTATTTCTTCTCACCAAATAAAAGCACTAGATTCAAAGTCTGAAACAAATATCACTTGTTTATGTGGTCTGTACACTTGATTCATACAATGGACTGTGACAATTATGCTACTTTCTATGGATAACACATGATTATTGAAGATACATCTGAAGAAGCTCGGATAACATTCCTGTGTCAGAGGGATAAGTTTGTTCACTAAGATAATATTACAAGAAGCTCCCAAGACAATATAACAACTTATGGACAAAATCGAACAAGATTTGGAAAGTTGAATTAAGCTACCGTTATAAGAAGCCTGATTCCGTTATGAACATATTGTAGCAGTCCAAAGAAGTCTCTATATTCTAGTTCGATGAATGAAGGAATGGGGTACATTTATTGGAGAAAGCTGGTACATGACAACTGAAGAAGAATCAAATAATTAGATCTCTGCAAAGATGAATAAGGTAAAATTAAAGAGGTACGTATAGATTTTGTTCACTTGCATCAAATGACCTATGTCAATCATATTGCACATGATACCAAGTCTTCTAGGTCATGGTAAAGTTACATCTAGGATTTGACATAACGAGTAAGCTAGTAATATTTTGAAATATAGTGACGTACTATAAAAGGGTCTGCATAGATACATTAGAAATCGTGACCTAAGAGATGGTAGCATTCAAATTCTTTCCTTGCATATGAAGACTAGGTTTTTGTGATCAATAAATAAAAATGATTTCCATCTTATAGAAAGCTTGACAATAACATCTCTAGGGTTTTGCGTCTAACCCTCTAGTATGCTTGTAGAATTTGCAATTTTTAAATGATAGAACTTGAAGATTTTGGAGAATCTAGGGTTTGTAAACCCTAGCAAAGGATTGAGTTAGTAAACACTAGGAATAAAAAACTCTAACTAATTGTTTTTGTTGTAAAAAGAAAACCTAGCTCTTGAAGAATGACAGGAATGACATAATACTGATGTGAAGACAAGGTTGATAAAAGGTCCAAGATTAAGAGGGAGCTAACTCTTCTCAAAGAGATAAGTATTCTACATCTCCTTTTATTACTATGGCTATTTTTTTCTATGCACTGTGCCTTTGGTTCTTTCATAGTCTTCTAATAAAGGTTGCAGGTCAAGACAAGATCTATCTAAGCTTGACTAACAAATGGTAGAATTGGAAGAACGTAGCAAAGCACAGAGACAAGAAGAAAGCAATTTGAAGTATGCATCAAAGAAGTCAACTAGATTGCAGTTTAATAAATGAAGAAGTTCAACTACTTTTGTTATAAAGGAGGAGTTGTAAGATCTTGGACAAGATACTATACTAATTGAAGCTTGATAGAAAACCCAGAGAAGCTTGTAATCAAAAGGACAGATGACAGATCTATGGCAATACCCTTTAGCAAGAAGTTAAAGAATTCTGATATGGTTGATGTTGATAGAGATAATAGTGATGGATGGAACTAGTATGATTTCTTGGAAAAACATGAAGCTGAACTTTGTTGCAATGCGAAGGAAGAAGATGTGAAGGCTTATGAAGAAGTTTGGCTCCATAAGGCATTTGATGAACTATTTGATCACGCATTGGATTCAATATGAGGATTGTCAGAAAACCAAGAAGTTCGAAGCTTGTTATGATATGATGCAGATATGAGTCGAGAAGCTATAACATATCTCCAAGGAAGAACATGTAGCCAATGAATAGATGAAGTTCCTTTCTATGAAAGGATGAGTACTTTTGAGACGAGGTTAGGCTTGTGGTCATCTCCTTCCTGGTTGAGAGGGAGTGAGGGTGGACACCGTATTCTCCATGTGTCATATGCTATGCCCAAGGCTAACCACTGTAAGCCTAGTAAAGGCATTGGTAGCGAGAATGGTGGATTGGATAAGCGTTTGGGACTGATATTCTTTGAGGATCTGTACTTTGACCAGGACTAATTGCCATAAGTCAAGTCCATTAAACCAAGATAAGAGTAGTCCCGAGGACCGATATTTCCCGGTGTTAGATATTGTGACAATGGATTAGGAAATAGTCCTATGAGGATATACCTGGTGAACACCCGGGTGGGGCATGCGCTTGAGAGGCAGTGGTGTCCAAATTTATGCTTCCTAACATTGTGCTATGATCTAGTGAAGAGATAGAGCGTGTTAGTCAAGGCCTAGCTATTTTGCAATGCTAGCTATGATGATGTAAACCATCATTGATGCTTATCAATCTGGATCTTTTCTGATATGAATATTTCAACTTGAGAGTATCTTGTTGTGTTATTATGAATACCTCCCTATTTAAGAGGGAGTGTTGAAAAATGTAACTAGTGTCGGTCTTCATAATGTAATAAAATATCATTGACATATTTATTATATTCATTATTATTATTTTATTTTGGTCAAAGTATGCTCTTCATACTTATAAGAGTCAAAAAGTCAAAAAGAAACTATTTTGAGTCAAAGAAAATGTATTTGAGTCAGGTTCCATTTGGATTTTTTTTAAGAAAAGAAAAATAATTTTTATATTGAGTCAAAGTCCACCAAAGTTGTCAAGTCATCCCTCCTTGGGAACAAGTCGGCCCGAGCCTCAAAGAGCCACCTATTCGACCTCCTGGACAGATATATATAGAGGACAATTCGATCACTTTGAAGGATACTCACCCATGATCATCATGCATATCTTTTGCACCTAATTAGTGGAGAAAAGGATGAAGAAGGAGACTATTTGCAGGACGAAGGGCGAGAAGAACCAAATTTTTCTGTGACTATTGCAGGCTCAAAATTTTAGGGCCCGAAAATTCAAGAGCGAAATTTCAGGAAGACCAGTTTGACTTATGTTGACTTTTGAATTTGGAGGTGACTTGGAGGAGGGCTAGAAGTTTTGGTAGCAGTTTTGGGCCTTGATCTTGGATATCTCATTTTGATCTGATTCTATGTGAGAAGGATTGTTGTTGGGTTTTCCCCCTTGTGGGGTTTTGCTCTGGCTTGGACCCTAAATTTTGGTTTATCTTGTCTTTTTTGCACAATGATCTCTATTTTCTTGTTTTGAATGGTAATTACTTGATGAATAAAAAAGAAAAAATAAAATAAGAACACTAAATAACTTACAAGTAAGTATCATGTTAAGAAATTTCCCCTTGCATTGGAATTTCAACACAAATCTACATGTAAGAAAGTTGTTTTAACATCGAATTCCTCTAACTCCAAATCAAGCAAAGCAACTAGTGCGAACACAATACAAATAAATACAAGTTTAACAATTGGTGAAAATATCTCATGAAAATCTATACTTTCCATCTAAGAATAACCTTTTGCGACTATTGTGGCATTATGCCTTTCAACATTACCATCAACTCCTTTTTCAATTTGTAAACCCATTTACATCCAACAATCTTTCTATCTTTAGGAAGTTCTACTAGGTCTTAAGTTCTATTTCTCTCCAAGGTATCCATTTAGCACTATTGATATCATACACTGCTTCCTAATAACAAGAAGGTTCCCCATCATCCATAACCAAAGAAATAGATGACGTAAAATTGGTATAAATTTTTGGAGGATTTCTCTCTTGTGTAGATCTTCTCAATGTTGATTGTGGAATTTCCACATTTTCCTAAATATCTTCAACATCTATGACTTATTTATCATCATAAGCTTCTTCTTGCTTTCTTGTGTCTATAGATGGTTGGGTTTCCAATTGAATTTGTTGATTTAAAAATACTTGTTTTTGTATTTGTTCCTGTTTCAAAGCATCTTCTACACTCTCTGACTTAACGAGAGAAGATTGGAGATTCATCAAATATCAAACATCTGTTGATGACGATTTTGTGGGTAGTAGGATCCTACAATCTATATCCCTTAGCAACATCATAATGAACAATGGTATATTTCTTTGATTTAGGATCTAATCTAGAACACTCATTTTTAGGAGTAAGAGTGTAAGCGTCACAACCAATTTTTTTTAAATTTTAATAATCACGCGGATGACCCATCCAAACCTCTCAAGGGAAATTACAATTTATTGCGACTGATGGTGATCGATTTACAAGTTAACAAGCGATATTGATTCCTTCTGCTCACAATTCTTGTTGCAAATTAGCATTGCCAAGCATGCTTCTTGCTCTCTCTAGAAGAGTCTTGTTCATGCAGTCTGCTACGCCATTTTGCTGGGGAGTATATACAATGGTTTTGTGTCTTATGATCCCAACTTCTTTGTAATATTTTTTCAAATTCTAAAGAGTGAACTCACCCTCGTTATTTGTTCTTAAACATTCAATTGTTTTTCTGATTTTCTTTTCTACCATTACACTAAATTGTTTAAATGTATTAAATGCATCAAGTTTTTTTAAAGGAACAAGTAGTGGCATTGTATTATAATCAAAATCTAGATTCAACGCGAGAACCTTTACAAAATTCATCATTTTTTGATATAACACTGTTTTCACCAGGCCAAAAAATGGTAGTTCTATGCATGTGACATATTTTACCAACTATTCTAAACAAATGCCTGCTATATACCCTATAGAATACCTCTAACAACACCGCAAACTTGTAGAATGTTAAACAAAGTCATATCAAGTTAGATTATCTGGAAATTGACAACCTGACTTCAAAGCTTCTTCTCGCTGTTCGGCATTAGCGTCCTTAGATTGCAGTTCTTGATCCGCTGCCCTTTCGGTCTTTTTCCTTGATGGTTCCCCACCAGTAGCTAAGTCTTCCTTGATGCCCTTTACCCCCTGCTGATATCTGCCTCCACCTTTGTTTGATACCCATGACAACCAATTTAGATTCTAGTGCAACTTGCAGTTTCTAAAATTTCCTCTGCATCAGTTCATATATTATCAAAAAGTGTCAGATGTGGTCGTCTTTCCTTATACTCTAGGCTACTCTGTTGCCTCATGGCATTCAACATATTCTCTATAGTCTCCAACTATCTTTCTAGTAATTGATTCATCCTCTCTTGCGCTTGCTCCAGAGATTTTAAATCACAGTTTGCGATTAAAGCTCTTCGAGGCAGCGTAGTACATCAGACAATGTCTATTGTTGAATGGTGCCTTCTATCCCTGCCCATCACTTGCAGTGGGAGACCAACAACGCTCCTTTTTTTGACGACACTAAGGACTATTAACTTGCTCCATCCTTTGGATTGCCATTCGGTATCATTTAGTTCCGTCTCTGCCAAATCCATGGCACCAATGTTGTGGATCACCTTAATTAAATGATGTAAATATCTGTCTATACAGAGAAGATGGGAATTTAAATCCTCTCTGGAGTGAATTGCTTGATAGTTCGAGGCTACAAGGGTCCTTGCTTGTATCCACCACACTTCAACTGATAATTTTTGTCCTGCTGCCACTTGGCTTTTCGAGATGCTCCAAATTTACGCCAGGTGTCACTGCCTCCAAAGCGGGGGCACTCCTCCATTGATCGCTGTGTATGTGGAATATAGCTGTGCCATTTTGCTTGTATTTGTTGAGGGAATATTCTTCCAAATTAATCATGACAAAGATAAATACACTATGGGACGTTGATCCTGCTCCATTATTCCCTGATCCAAAGTGGCTTCTTTATTTGCCAGTGTATTAGCCTCATAATTTAAATGTCGATACACATGATAAAATTCAATATCCTCGAAACACTGAATTTGAAGGACAATTCCTTACAGTATGAGGGGAAGGGAGGGTATATTTTCCTTGGCTTTCCATTCTTGTCAAATCACAATCATTGAGTCACAAAAGGCCAATAGCTTGTGGATTCTCCTTGTTATAGCTAGTTCTAAGCCTTGCCATAGAGCTAGATATTCGGCTTGGTTGTTGGTTGAAGTACCCGATCCCCAAGCAAATTGTAACTCCTTTTGGTCATCGGATCGAAAGATAACCGCTCCAACCCCTGCCACCCCTTCACATTAACTTTTCTTTTAAAATCATTAGCCCACACTTCTCTAGAGAAATTATCTATAAATGTTACAAAATATGAAAATCCTCAAAGAAACTGTAGGGGATGGCCCCAAACATCAGAATGAATATAATCAAGAATTCCTTTACTAACATGACTGCTTTCTTTAAATGTCTGTCTTTATTCCTTTCCAAATATACAAAAATTCAAATTCAAAGATTTCAAATTTGGAAGTAATTGGGGATTAATCAATACTTGTAGTCCTTTCTTGCTCATATGATCGAGTCGCTGATGCCAGAAACAAGTGGGTTCAACTGCTTCCTCATATGCCACCGCTATGTCATTGATATGAGTACTTTCATCTAGCTTGTAAAGGTTTTTTGTCTTAGTAGCCTTCATGACCACTAAAGCACCCTTGGGACTCTTTCAGTGCTCCACCTTGACCTGTAATCTTGTGACCTCCAAACCAAAGTTGCCAAAGAAATTAAATTATTCTTTAATTTAGGCAGATGTCTAACATTTGCTAATGTTCTTATAATATTGT
Organism: Pinus taeda; assembly: GCA_000404065.3. NCBI lineage: Eukaryota > Viridiplantae > Streptophyta > Pinopsida > Pinales > Pinaceae > Pinus > Pinus taeda. Next base: position 104,995 of record APFE031350629.1, read on the forward strand.
CAAACATTTTAATCTTTGACCCTTCCCACCCAAACAATCTTACAAGAAACATTATTTCCCATAATAACAATTCCACCATCAAGCTTTTCATATGAAGAAAACCAATTTTTGTGTGGACAGATATGGTGAGAACTTCAAAATTTAACAATCAATCTTCATAGTATTGAGGAGCATTACTAATAAATGAAACTTCGTCAATCAGACCTGAGCTCAATTTGATAAGATTAGCTTCCTTTTCGGAGTCATCTTTGGAGTTTTGTCTTTTCCAACAACCCTTCTTGAAATGCTCAATCTTGTTGCATTTCCTACCTCTGATTTTACTCTTTTTGCCTTTTGAATTTGATTTGGATGCACCTCTTGATTTTTCTCCTTTTCGACCTCTAGCCACCATTGTTTTTGGTGAGGAAGTTTTAACACTTGTTTTTTTCTCATCTCTTCAGACAACGATGCTCCAACAACAACATCAAATTCAAGAGTCTCAATTGTACTAAAGCTAATGGAATTTACGAAATGATCTGATGATATAGGCAATGAGCACTAGTGTAATTGCCTTACCTTCACCATCAATTTTAACATCCACACTATTCAACTGGAAAATAAGAGTATTAAATACCTTCAAGTGATGTGTAATATTCATACCTTCTTTCATTTTCAAACCATATAACTGCCTCTTCTATTAGATTTGATTTGTCAATGACTCTGTCATATAAAGGCCTTCTAACTTGGTCCACAAGCTTCTTGTTGTTGCTTCTCCAATGATGTTAAACAAGAGATCATTGGTTAGACATAATCGAATTGTACTAAGGGCTTTGGCATCTAGGTCCTCCTACTCTTCATTGATCATCGTTGTAGGTTTGTTTTTCCTGCCCCTCAATGCCTTCTGCAACCCTTGTTGTACTAACAAATCTTGCATTTTTAATTTCCATAATTAAAATTTTTTTTTGCCATCAAAATTTTCAACTTCGAATATAATATTTGTCACCTTTGCCATTTTTCTCTATGCATAGACTCTCCCTCTGTATCGATTTTTTTGTTTTTAACTGTGTCAATTTGGAAAAACTAATGATTTCACAACCTTTGTTTTTCGATTTTGAAACTTTGTTTTCAAAACTCTGTTTTTCACAAATCCATTCATAAACCTCATTTTTACTAACTCGGCGTCTTTAAACCTAAATTTTCAAACCTGGTTACTTACATTCTGTTTCCCATAAACCTCGTTCAGGCTTGGATTATTGAATGTTTCTTGGTTTCATGAAAAATTTAAATGTATACCATATAAATATATATCTCAATAAAAAATGTATATTCTCCACCAAAAGTTTACTGTGGAAAAATAAAGTAAAATTTCACCCAATTTAATTGTTTACACTTCCTCAGATTTAAATATTACTCCACTCGTTATCAAAACTGTGTGGCTAGGGTTTGTAGCTCCTTTGGTGTGGTGTTCTCTTTGTGCATTCTGACTGTTCTGCGGCCTTAACCAACGAGTTCTACTCTCCTCGTCACAGATCTATCCACAGGCTCCTCAATTGACTACTAAAATTTCACCCAATTTAATTGTTTACACTTCCTCAGATTTAAATATTACTCCACTCGTTATCAAAACTGTGTGGCTAGGGTTTGTAGCTCCTCTGGTGTGGTGTTCTCTTTGTGCATTCTGACTGTTCTGCGGCCTTAACCAACGAGTTCTACTCTCCTCGTCACAGATCTATCCACAGGCTCCTCAATTGACTACTTTCTTCTACTTTTGTGGGTTTGCAGGCTTGACCCAACGACTTTGCACACCTCTGATGCAAACTTGAATCAACAGCTTGGTTTTTGCTCAAAATTCCTTCAGTTGACTTGCCTATGGCTGCAAACAGACTCCTCCCTTATGGTGAATTTGCTCATGCGATTTTGTGTTGTAGTTCACACTTTGTCTGCGGCTAGCGTTTTTTCACTGTCTATAGGCTCTGTTTTGTGTGATGGCCTCAACTCAAATTGAATGCGACCTCTTTGGTCGAACAAACTCGGTTAGAACTTGTTGAAGAATCTAGGGCAATTAGAGTTAATGTGATTCTTCTTATCATGATAACTATTTGTGAGGTGTTTTTAATTTTCTTATTAGCACAATCTTTAATATTAGAGTGTGTCTTCTTAGTTCATCAAATAGCTACCAAAACAAAGAGACAAGAACACAAGATGTTGGCTTTTTGCCAGGGCCAAAACCTTTCACTCCTTGAGAGGAAAACCCGCACAAAATTATTCTTATAGAGATTCCAATTGATGAATACCAAGACCATGACCCCTGACCTATTAGGCCACTCCAAGACCAAGACACCAATCCTCATCTTTGTGACTTCTGAGATCATCTTCATTACTGCTGCTCCACCGAAGTCATCATTATTGCATTACTGAGATCTTGACACCTTGCTGCACCTTCATCGAGAATATTGCTGCACTTTTACTGAGATATTCATTATAACAACGAGATCATCACTGCTGCACTATTGTCACATCTTCACTGAGATCTTCTTCTTGTATCTGTGTCTTTATCATGATCATGACCATATCTATAAGTATGCCAAGACATAGTGAATCACTGTGAGATATAACGAGATCATGACTGTGTTTTTTCCCTTCATTTCACTGTCATAGATATGCTGCGTCTGTCTAGTATGCTGAGACAGAGTATGCACTGAGATCCTCATCATTATAATCATTCCGAGACTATGACTGTGAACATGCCAAGAGCGTATTATAACAAATGTGCTGAGACTGTGTGCTACTGTGGGATCATCGTGATCCTCTCCATTGCAATTGTGGCGACACTGTAACTGTGCTACTCATCCGAAAAATACACATGCTGCATCATGGTCAGACTCTGCAATTACCTTACTGTGGCATACGAAAAACCTTCCTGCAACTGACATCTGAAACTTCAGAGGGATACGAGTTCTGCACCTGTACTTTTGCGAAGTTCAGTGGGGTATATATAGTAGTTATATCTTCACAAATAAGCCAACATGTCACAGTGCACCGATGTGTCTCTATTTGCAAGCCGACATGACTTCTTTAGCTTATTAATTCATTTGCAGGCCGACATGACTATGTTCTTCGTCGTTTTGCTTGCTGCCTTCTTCAAGAGGATTGTGCTTGTCTTGGAGAGCTGATCTGGACACTAGGTTGAGTGATATACATTACATAAATGCTCAAAAAAAGCTCTTCATGACTTTGACTCTTTAATAATAAGTCCTAAGGCTCTCAATGGGAGCCATCTATAAAATAAACCTTTTGCTCATGAAACCCATGAAGCAAGGAATAATAATAAATTCATTTTCTTGTTTACAAAAATCATAATAACAATGTCATGAAGACTGAACCTAGTTACACTTTCTTCAACAGAACTTTCCCCCAATGTGAAATTGGTGCTTTGATACCACCTATTGGTATTATGGTTCTGTTCAAGCATTCAATGATAGAGAAATAATGAAAAAAGATTAATGATACACAAATTTTACATGGTTAAACCCTGAAGATTTATCAAGGAAACATCCACTGGCAAGGCAAGGTTTTTATTATCAGGAGATAATTACAATCAGGCTTACATGACTCTCCAAAGTCCCTATCTTGATAAATGAAATAGGCACTGTTGCAGTAGTTTTGCTAACTATCATTTGGTTTTGAAAACCAACACTAGTAAGAGTAACCATAACAAATGATTTACTTAGGTAAATCTGATTTTTACATTTTCTATTAATTAAATTGTTGTCATACTTTAATAGATCTATGGTGAACACTTTAGCAAACCCTAATTTAACATAAACCTTAAACAAACATATCAAAAAGAATAAGTGAATCCATAAACAAGGGAACAAGAGATATGTTACCCTTAGGCAAAAGAATCAATCTCTAATGAATCCAAGATGATGATAGAAAAGACCCATAAGGATTGTATTTTACACAAGTTATGAGGTGGGGCACCTTCCCCTCTAAATGCCTAGGTCAGCCTTAGCCACTTAGAATAATATTGAATAATGTTGACTAGGTTGGCTATTAAGCCATAAATTAATGATACAATAATGAAGCCCTTTCTAAAATGTCATGAACTAATAAATTTCTTAATTTCAGATCTGGTTTTGATTCCTAGTAATTTTTTATAACCAGAAAATATTTCTGCAATCACCGAATATAAAACAAATTGGATTTTTTAACAAAAAATAAAATAGTGGAAGCACACAAAGGAAAATTTTCACATAGCAAATAACCCTACAATTACTTTTCACTTTTATTATCTGAATAATGAGTGCTCCCTTATTGGGAAAATGGCCCACAAAGAAATTACAAAATTTTTACAACAAAATTAGAACCTAGCATATTTGCCCTTGAAAAACCTCGATTTGTACCTAGCTGAACTTTCCTCCACTTGTGCAACCTTGTAGCTCTTGAAACCCCACATGCAAGACCTCCACATGTGTGGTTCGTATGCTATTCTCCTCACACTTATGGGCTCTTTGCAGCTCAATTCGCTCATGCGTGTGGCCTTTAGCAATTTCTAGTGTTTAGGAAATCAAACTGGCCTTATACTCCACTTAATCTTCCTTCTAGAATTTCCTATCATTGCTGCAACACTTGTTTTCTCTTCGGCCCTGAGTATCACACTCATTTTTGTTGTGACTTTATCCTCTCACATGATGCACGTATATTTGTTAATTACACCTATTTGATGGCCCCTCTTATAGAACATCACCATGGTGAGATTATTTCTAATGATTTATGCCATGGTTAGATGATGCCTTTGTCTTTTTGGTTACCATCATCATATCTTGTGTAAAGGCTTACATCTAGCACATGTGGTGTTTGAGGGGTATTTGAGGGTCTTTTATATTTTTGATCACACATTTGATTGACCCTTAGCACATTCATGGAAGGAGATACCCATTAATTAAGGGTTTCGCTAAATTTCATTGGTTATTATTGCTCATGGATCTGGTGATTTAATTACTTCCAATTGGCGTACTCGCTATGGTTCATGCTTATTATTATATAGTTTTTCTCTAGCATGCATTTTTATGGCAATCCAACATGTTTCTCTTGCGGCCCTTGTCTTTGTGGTTACCATCATCATATCTCGTGTAGAGGCTTACATCTAGCACATCTGGTGTTTGAGGGGTATTTGAGGGTCTTGTATAGTATTGATCACACATTTGATTGACCCTTAGCACATTCATGGAAGGGGATTGTAATGTACATAGGGAATTTTTGCCCCTAGGGTCATAGGGTTTGCAAGATGAATTTTGTTGCTTTTCACAGAATTTCTTTCGACTTCAGACAGGGCTAATATAGAATACGCAACAATGTAATTGAGCAGTAAACTCCACAACACATCAATGATTAGAACAATACAATTTAACAGCTAATCCAACAGTTCTAATCTATAACAATGGCAGTTCAAGATAACAATAGCAATACAAAGATTCACCAATAGAATTCCGGTTATCAAATGAGTTCACCCTAGGGCTGTGGCAACAATGAGGATAGCCCTGATAACATGAAACACTATGATTAAATCCAGTTCTGCTATTACTAACAATGCACTATCTATTGAACTGTAAACTTCTAGGTGTCCTAGCAATTGCCAGCTAGGACTGTGCTATTCAAAGACCTGCTTCACTGTCAAATAGGGCTTGCAACAAACCTTTCAACGTTCAGGTTACCCTTGCTGTCCTGTGTGCTACCAATCACTGTCTTGCTGACTACGATGTCACTAGAGCTATCTAGGATGGACTGCGTTTACTATCTGCCATCTTTGCTGGTTATATTGTGGTCAAACTTCTGCCCTGCGGCCCTTAGATTACTCACCGAATTACCTTCACTGTTTCAGTGCTTGTTGACCAAGAAAAACCACACAGAAATTATTTCTGTGCTTGCCAAACCAGATAAGAAGTGTCTCAAGATGTAGGCTGCAACACAAATGAGAAAAGGGAGGAGATTAACTAAGGTGGAATCTCTCACCACCGAAACTAATCAAAGAGAGAGGATAGGATAGGGTGGGGTCATCACTACCGAAACTAATCAAGGGAGAAGGGGTATTAAAACACTCAGCCTCAAGCTCACAAAAACAAACAATCCAATCCACATTGATGATAAAATGATTCTCTCTCTTATTTATAGATTCCTCATGGGGGTCTCATTTCTTTAATTTAATGAGAGGGGTTGCAAGTTTAGCCCCCACCCAATGTTGCCCCAAAACATTGGATAATTGGTTTCTCCTTTTATCAATGACTATAGCCTATGGGGTTGGATAGGCTATTCCATCCCCCCTTAGGCAATTAATCCCTAGGGAACATTACAGGGATTCCCTAAATTTTATTGGTTATTATCAATGTTGATAATATCGGTATCAACGAGGGTCCAGAATACATCTTATCGACAATATCAGCAAAGATATCGGCAAATATCGGCAAGTATAAAAATCATTTTTTTTTATTCAGATTTTTAAACATTGTCATTTTTCAAAATATGGTGATATTTTGCCGATATTTTCAAAACGGAAAATATCAATATCGCGATATTTACTTGGCGATATATCATTTTGCGAAATATTGCGATATTTTCGAATATTGCCGATATTATCAACACCGCTATTATAGCTCATGGATGTGGTGATTTAATCACTTCCTATTGGCATACTCACTATGGTTCATGCTTATTAAGTTGTTATTATTGAGTATCTCTCTAGCACACATTTTTATGGCAATCTAACATGTTTCTCTTGATGCTGTGAAGTATCTGGTGATGAGGTGGCATTCTTGACTCCTCTTATTGGCGTCCTTTTAATAGTGTGGAGGCATGTGGACCTTGGTTGTACATTGTTCTAGGTCTCTCCACTTGTGCACCCATGATTTTAGAAACCAATGAATGGTTTTGGTTGATGTTTTCTCCTTACAACTTTTTGGATACATTATTCTTATTTTGGTGAGGCCTAACCACCTTGCACACCTTCCAATGATGAGTTGAGGAGTTATGGTGTTGGTTTGTAGACCTCTAATCACTGCGGCACGGTCACACTTAGCCTTGCTTATTTTATATTATATGGTGGTGGTTGCACATTGGCTTATCTACAATTATAGAGGAGTGCACCTCTCATTAAGTAGTATTTTTGTTTTGGAAGTGGCTTGGAGAAAGCACCATGGGATGTATTATTTCATCATTTGTTGGAGCTTGGTGACATGGTCAACCACCTTGGACGACTTGTTGGTAGAATTTTTGAGTAGGAAGACTTGTTCCTTAGGTTATTTTCAACATATTGTTGCACTCTACAGTATTTTTATTCATGTCCCTTGGAGGTTGCACCATTATTTTATTGATATGGCACACGTGGAGGAATTGGTGCTTAGCTTGACATAGTCGAATCCTGAACTTTTTTGTATTCTTGGATTGGCTTATCTTTGTAGACGAGTGCGTCATTGGAGGACTACTTCATCAATTATATTGGAGATCTCTTGGAGGGCATTCCATTGGAAGCATTTCTTTATTATTTCATGAATATGTTGAAATGGTAAACTATTTGTTTTGAGGGGTGTGTCTTAGCTCTTTGAGCCTCATCTTGCATGGAGATTTGTACATGTGGAATAACCACTAATACTTTATTATTTTTCTGACTTGTCCATGGGGTTAGATGGATGTTAGGTTTTTTATGATTTCTTGGAATATAGCCAAGGTTTTAGCCTTGATATTGCTATTTTATTGTTAAAGAGGTTTGAGGCTAGAACTCTCTATATTGAGAGGCCTATCCCATTTCTAATGGTTTTTTATCGTGTGCATAACTAGGAGATCTATTGTTTAGCAACCAATGAAGGCTTATAGAAATTGATGTGCATTCTTGTTCATTTGAGGCTAAAGTTTTGGGGTTTATTTGCTGAATTTTGTTGTTGTGTAGAATATAGCATGAGTGGGCCTAACAGTTAAGAGCATGTGTTTGCTCCTAAGAGGTCACTGGTTCAAAACGAAAGTGGGGTAGAGTATGTATACTTTCATAGAGATTAGCAGTCAAATCGCTGTGTGGAGGTGGGTCCCTTGTCCCATAAACAAGGGGGTATTATTCACCAATTTGATGTCTAGCTTGGTCGTGACCTTAAAATTGGATTATTATTATTATTACAAGCAAAAGCTTGTTGATGAGGCCAAGGACAAAGGGTATATTTATCACAATGGAAGTAAACTAGATGTGAGATTTTCTCCATAGTTGGCTGTTGTTTTATTAATGGAAATTTTATTATTGCATCTATCAAGCTATTGTTGCATTAGTTCCATTTTGGTAAATATGACTGAAAATGAACAATGGAAGTTACTATGGTATGTTTACCACAATGGAAGGAAAACAACTGTGTATGTGTGTTTTTCATTACATTGCCCACAACATTGACAAGATTATACTCGCCTTTTAGCCACTGTTTGAACCATGAACCCACTTGGAAACCAAACCCACATAACATTTCGGCTACACTTTGTTGATTTTTGTCTAGCATCGAGAGTTATTCTTGCATGCCAAAAGGCCTCCTAAGTCAACCTAGAAGAATTATGGAAATTAAAATAAATATTTAATTTTTGGGGCATCTTGTAAGCTCCAAATTGTCAAGTCGGCTCCAACATGAAAGGGTGTGACCCTTAGTCAAATTCACCCACTTGACTTGTATAAATTCGTGATGTGACTCCTCATTTTTATTAACGAATTCAACAACGAATCTTCTCTTCAAGATAATTGCATGCGTGAATAGAAGATGATCAAATATTTCAGTTTGACCGAATTCGAGTTTGACTATTGACTGAGGTTGATCATAGTACGAATTTGATTGCAAATCATTGATCGCTGGTCAAGTTGACCACATGCCTTTTATAGTAGGTTTGAGTTGATTGTAGGGACAAAATTTTGAATGCTGACTAGCATTGAATTTTTGGCATTTTTTATGCTTTGACTAGTGTTGACTCATAGGATCTTTGACCAGGTTTGACTGGTATTTAGACTTGGATTTTGGCACAAATTTCTAGACAATTTTTGTAATTTTGAACCTTGCTAAAGAACAATTTCTCCTAAGAAGAAAAGTTGTTGGGTTTTTCCCAAGGTTGGGTTTCCCAGGTATTTGTTGTCTCTATTGTGCATGAATGTCTCTTTATGATCTTACTGTTTTCGCTACATTACTTTTGAGATTTTCTGTGTAAAATTGGTTAATGGTATCACTGGCATAAGATGAATTAATTAAAGATCACTAGGAAGTAATTATCAAATCAAATGATTGGTTTCTACTATGCATCTTTGTAGAAAATTCAACTTGGTATCAGAGCCTTGTTGAAAGGGCAACCTTTGAAGCCAATCTAAAAGACAATGTGGATGGACTCACTTGTGCAAAGAAGAGCAACCTTAAGAGAGCCACAACCTTAGAGAAAATGAGAATCACAGTGCAAGGAGAGAGGCTGAGTTTGGAGGGTTTTGTTTGTTGGATGAAAGAGGGCAAGATTTTGGTTGTAGTCTGGTCAAGGCAACAAGAAGCGGTTTGTTTAGGGTTGGTCTGTGCCTTAGTTTAGGTTGCAACAACAAATAGACTAGCAAGGGATGTTAGGGCCAAAAGAGGTCTAGTTCAAGGTTGAGCAGTGGAAAAACAAACTAGGCCAAGGTAATTTGAGGTGTGTTCAAGCGTACCAAGAAAGGGCCGAGGGTAGGGCACAGGTTACACCTCAAGAGGGGGGCAGGGTCCGAAGGTGTAGGAAAGGTGGCCACAGGGCCTCAGGAAGGAGGCCGCATATATCAGACCTATAGAACAACCCGAGTTGCAACAAATCTTGGGAAGAAGGTCCAAGGTTGATGTTATTAGTTTTGTTTGAGTTGACAACAACAAAGGACTAAGGCTACAAGGACAAAAAGGAGAAAGGACTGATAGTAAGGCCATGCGAACAATTTTTGCTCAGAATGGCCTTGATCAAAATGTTCTTTAGACCATCAAGTTTTGTGATAGCTAATAGATTCCTTTCTACAGACTTGAATTCACAATCTTGAAAAACTTGGGAAAGAAAGTATGGTATCAGTGGGTAAGGGGAATGTTAACGTACTTAATTCAAAATATAAAGAAGCACTCACTCAAGAAGGAGGCCGCATACATTATACTTGTAGAACAACCCGAGTTGCAAGAAATCTTGGGAAGAAGGTCTAGGGCTGATGTTATTAGGTTTGTTTGAGTTGACAACAACAAAGGACTAAGGATACAAGGACAAAAAGGAGAAAGGACTGAAAACAAGGCCATGCAAACAATTCTTACTCAGAATGGTCTTGATTGAAATGTTCTTAGACCATCAAGTCTTGTGATAGCCAACAGATTCCTTTGTGGGGTGAAACCCTATAGCAAGACTTGAGGTGTTGGATGCAAGTGGAGTAGGTGTGATGCATACTTGGTTATCTCCTTGATAGCATGTGGAATGACTTGGTTTTGATGCTAGCTTGTTGTTGAGCCTTTGGTGTGGCTAGATAGCTTGATGAATTTGTAGGATGAAGAAACCCCAACCCTTACAGTTCATGCAAGAAAAAGGAAAGGAAAGCAACATGCATCAACAATTGATGTTAAGGACAAAGATGAGCATCCACCTCAAAAGAAGAACAAGGAATCTAGGATTGAATATGGACTGCATTGATTTCTACAAAGAAGTAAGGATCAAGAGGTAGTTGACAATTCCCTACAACCCTTAGCAGTTTTCTTCTTAATCAGGGGATGAGTATTTCATATTTTTCTCCCTTGATTATTATTATTATTCCTTGGTTAGCATCTTTTCTTTATTTTTTTCTTGGTTATGATTATATCTTCCATGACCTCCTGAATGAGGTTTGCAGGTACATCATAAAGGTTGCCAAGGCAATAATTTTGGCAGTAGATGGCAACATCGGGAAGAATGACACAAAGTTTGTGGCAAGAGGGTTCTCCATGTTAGAAAACCAGAAAGGTAGAAATATTTTTTCATATTGATAATTACTTGTGATATTCTTGTAGTCTTATTATCTTCTATTTATGTTCTTCTTTTATCTTCTTTTCATCAAGCAATCATCAAAACAAAACATGAAGATCAATGACACCATAAATAGCCACTTAGCCAGGGCTAAAATCCTCTATAAGGGAAAATCCAGTCAAACACTTACACTAGTAAATCAAATTGAGATAGACCAAGACCTTAAACCTAACCGGAAGACCTCCCTCATCCACCAAGTTAGCCTTCCAAGATGTTTCTGCAAACTTCAATAGTCTCCTTTTGTCTAACAACTTCAGCCCATCAACAATCCATAATTTCGGTTTCCCTGCTTCACAATTTCGGCCCTACTGCAGCCCTGCAACTCTGTCCTCATTTCGCACGTGTGAATCACAAGAGAGAGAAAATGATCTCCAAACTTCTTCTTTAGTGTTTTCCTCCTTCCTTGAATTTCGCACCCTCTTTTGTTCTCTAGCAACTGCAAATCGAACTTGTTTTGAATGTGCTCCAAATGAGGTCGAGTTGCTGCCTTTGTATAGTAGATTCTGTCTCTCAATTAGGCTGACTTGCCCAGGTTGAGGCCGACTTAGTGGAGGAGCCTAAAAGACTTAATTTACATCAAAATAAATTTCTTCTTTGATAGATAAAGCCCAAGAAGGGTCTTTTACATAATGACGAGGACTCAGAGTCTTGACACAAACCCTAGAAGCCTACAATGGAGGCTTTGACCTAAAAATCATTGACCCAAGCATGAAACCCATGCTTTAATAAGTCAATTTCTTCTATAATAAAAATTCTTTTTCTTTCTTTTTACAAATACATTACATCATGACTCATACAATTATGAATACTGACACTAGTTACTTTTTTTAACGCTCTTAGAAAACAAGGATATTTTTTCCTTTTTGCTCTAGTCTCCAATGGATAGGTTCTTGTATGACCAAAGGGCTTGAGCATAGACTCAACAAAGTGATTGGTGTTCGAAAGGAAGACATTGTACAAATTGTTAGGACATCCAGGATTGTGCCAGATGACAAGAAGAGCTTCCAGTTCTGAGGGAGTAGATCATCAGGCAAAGTGGAAGGGGCAACTTTCATAGAGGATGTCATGGGTTGAGATTATCAAGATGCTTAGAGACAAAAGGTCTCTAGGAACAGTATGTCTTCTTTGAGAAGACCATGTCAAATAGCAGAAGGACTTGCTTACATGACAAAGGAAGCAACAACAACAAAAGGGACTTGCTTACATAATAGAGGGAACAACAATGGCAGAAGGATTTGCTTACGTGATAGAGGGAGCAACAATGGCAAGTGAATTTGCTTCTGTGACAAAGGGAGCAGTCATGACTACCACATGAAGTCCTACTTTAGTGTTAGAGGGAGTTGGCTTCAGAGATTGAAATAAAGCGTTTTGGCTAGATACACTCTTTCTTTGGATTAGAAGTGTAGCTCACAGGTGAGATCTTCATTGTCCAGATTTTGAGGAGATTCGGATGATGGATTGCAAGTCCATGACTACACCTATGGTTTCCAATTTGAAGAAGCTGAGTGATTCCACTTCAGATTTAGATTTGGTGGATCCCACGATGTACATACAGTTGATTGGATCCTTGATGTACCGGTTAACACCGATCCTAATATTTGCTTTGCAGTGAACACCGTGAGCCAATAGATGGTCAACCCGAGGCAAATATATTGGGTTGCAGCAAAGCATGGTTGAGGTACCTACGTGGTACAATAGATATGGTTTGAGATATGTCTCAAGGGGTGAAGTGAAGCTGCAGGGATATACAGATTCAGATTGGGCTGGGAGTGCAGCGGACAGAAAGAGCACATCAAGATGTTGCTTTAGATCAACTATGATATCTTGGTTTCGCAAGAAGCATAGTTTTGTTGCACTCAACGTAGTGGAAACAAAGTATATCACAACTTGTGTTGCAAGTCGTGAAGTAGTGTGAATTCAAAAGCTTCTTGCAGGACTACTTGATTAGGTCACTTCATTCGGGACATGATGCAGAAAGGAGCATTGAAGCTCTCGTACATATACACAGATGAGCATATTGCAGGCATTCTCCCCAAGCCTTTGTTTAGAGTGAAGTCTGTATACTTTAGAGACAAGCTTGGCATGATGCAAAATGTCTCTTGTTGAGAGAGAGGGTTGATGTCTTTAGGGCAGAACATCTCCTGAAGCCATAAAGGACTTTGGCTAGGTAATAAAGGACTTTGACCAGGGGAGATGGATATATTCACCTGAGAATCCATAACGACCTGGCCACCATAAAAGACCTGGCTAGGTCATAAAAGACTTCAACCAGAAAGGTGAATGGCCCAAGGCAATAATAAGGGCAAATTAAATGATTGGATAGATCTTTTTTTGAGAAGCCAGAGGACATGGATTTAATTCACCCATGAAGACAAAGGATTTTGGTTTAAGGTGAATGGTCCAAGGGAAAAATGCTCTCCTAGGAAGCCAGAAGGACTTGGTTGGGTCATAAAGTGTTGAAGATGTTGGCATTATGACTCAAATTGGGCGCTATGACACAAGTGTTGTCCTTGATGGCAACTCACTCAGATGCCAGAGCTCAATTCAGGCTCACAGAATGAAGAAAGAGAAGTATATGCTTGTTCCCATTGACCAAGCCGTGTGTACATGGGGTTCGCAGACCAAAAGGTGTGTATGGCGTTACTACACACACACTTTCACGAAAGGAAAGGTGCAGACATGTTGGAAAACTTGGTTTTGGTCCATGGTATTGTGATCCATGGTATTGGTCCAAGGTATCTTGTTCGACGTGTTGACCCCAGGTATTTGGTCCAAGGTATTGATTCTAAGTGGTTTTGGACCATGGTATTGAGTAAGGCCTAAGACTATAAAAGGAGGAGAAGATCATTAGGCAAAGGCACTCATGAATTGAATATCTAATGAAGAACAAGATCTAGAATACAGGTGATTGGGTTATAGTGTACAACTGGATTTGAATCAAGGATGAACCTGAGCGCGTGATGAAGGATAAGTTCTATTGATGGGTCAAGATCTTAAGGCTTGAAGAGAAGTATCTTTCTGTGGTTTTGATCTTTTATCTGAATAATTGGCGCATGTCGTAATCTGTAAATATGCTGATCTGGGTATAACTAATGTCTGAATAATTGTAAAGGTTAAAATCATCATTTACAGATTTGTACGCAGGTTCATTATAGCAAAGGTGCGTATACACGCTGGTTCGACATTTCAAAAGTGTGTATACGCAGGTTTGCCTTGATACAAGTGCGTATGCACGCAGGTTCGTCACATTGAAGTAGCGTACACCTCATAAAATATGCTTTAGCTACTTCTGATTGCTGTTGCAGTGTTCTGGGTTCTGGTTATTGTTACTGTATTCTGGTTACAACATTCAGAGAAGTGATTGTTTGATTCAGTTTTGCTTAGTGCAAAGGAAATTGGTTGATGCAGATATATTTGACGTTTGATTGATGTTATTGATGGATCCAGTCTGAATATATTTATGAAACGTGGTCCCTGGAAGAAAAGAGAAGATTGTAGCCTTCTGTAGGTCAACACCTACATACTAGTACATCAGCTAGTACAAGAGCTAGGGGGTTGTAGCTCCCTTCCAGGAGAAGCTGGAGAAAGAGAGAAGGTTGTAGAAGCTGGAGAACAAGAGAAGGTTGTAGCCTTTTGCAGGTAGAAGCCTGCGTACTGGTATAACGCTGCACCAGTACAGAATATTGTAAAAAGAAATTTCTTATTAAAAGAAAGATAGAGACGATTGCAGCAGGTGGTTTTCACCCACATTGGGTTTCCACCTTATATCTTGTGTTCATGTGTGTGACTCTCTGTTTTGTTTTTACTGCTCCTGGTTACTGTTTATATGGTTCTGATGCACAGATTAAAGATCAACATATGAAGAATTAACTAAATTATAAGTTTACAGGGTATACGTTTGTTTCCTTATATACAGTTACGTATACACGCAAGTTTCATTAACTGAAGTAGCGTATATGAATTAGAATATGGAAATGAAATATTATTTCCTTGCTAATACTGATTCACCCCCCTCTCAGTATTATTTCCAACCGAAGAATGTAACTAGGTTCGGTCTTCATAATTGTATTTGAGTCCCAATGAAATGTATTTATCAAAAGAATGAAAAACAATTTTTATTATTATGACTTATTAAAGCATGGGCTTCATGCTTGGGCCATCATGATTTAGGTCAAAGTCCCCATTGAGGACTTTTAGGGTTTATTCTGAGTCATTAGAGTCATTGTCCATTTAAAGAGACTCCCCTTGGGCTTTTCAATCATGTAAAAAGATTTATTATTGAGTGAAATAAGCTATTTGTCACCTCCACACCAAGTTAGCCATAAGGAGATCAAGTTGGCCTCAAACTAGGTAATTCGACCTCACCAAAAGCCTATATATTGAAGTAGTTCGAATTCGTCTGGAGCGTTCTCATTCACTCAAGTTCAATACTCAAAAAGGAGGTAGAAAAAGTGTGAAATTCCAATAAGAGAAGGAGAAGTGTTGGAAAGATCAAGATCGAAGTTTTTGGGTCATCTCCCTCTCACACGTGTGGATTTTCTGGTCTACTAGTGGAGGATCGAAGTGTTGCTGCTAGGTTGAAGTTGTTGCTAGGCTAACTGATGAGTCGAAGTTGTTGCTGGGCTAATTGCTGGGACAAAGTTGAAGTTTGGTCGCTGCTACAAGTTGGTGCTGCCAGGTCGAAGATATTGTTGGAAAGGTTATCATCTGCAGAAGGAAGAAAATGCTGACTTGGTGTGGAGGAAGTCTGTTAGAGTCTTGGATTATCTCAGGAAGTTATTAAGGAAGAGTTGTTGATTTGGTTTTCCCCTAGATATAGGTTTTGCCTTGACTGTACGCCTATATCTGGTGTCTGTGATCTTTGTGCTATTGTTTTGATAATTGCTTGATGAACTGAAGGTAAAAGAGGAACATAAGAAAACATAAGAATATCTCAAGTAACTATCAATATAAAGAAAATCTTTCTACCTTTCTGATTTTCTAATATGGTATTAGAGCTAAGGTGAAGAAGGGAAAAAGACAGCTCAAAGATCTATTGAAAGGAGAATATGGAGTTTTAAGAACCTTTGAATAAGGATCATCAAAAGGATCATATAAGAAGTCAAGTTTATCATCTTCAAGGGCAATGTCTAACTCAATGAAGGGAGAAAAAAATTAGAAGGAGCATCCAACTACAGGGCATGGAAGAAGAGGATAAATCTCATCCTCGAGAAGAATATAGTTTTGGATCTTGTCAAGAGAATGGTAGAGAAGCCTACTAATGAGTCAGGTAATGCAAAAAAGACAAAGTTTAGGGAAACAAAAATACTGGGCCATGACACTAATGGTGGATGAAATAAAGGATAACCTCATTACTAATATATCCAACATAGACTCTGCTCAAGAGATGTACGAGGCATTAACCAAATTATTCACTATCAAGAATCTTGGTCAAATAACAAGCCTTAACAATGAACTAAGATCTATAAAGATGACAAAGGAAGACACTGTGGCATCTTTCTTTGTAAGAATAACTAGAATAAGAGATGAACTCTAGGCAATTGATGAGATAGTACCAGAGAAGGAACTTGTTATCACTGAACTTCTAGATTTTTCAACATCATGGAGTGCCTTCTCATCATGTCTCAATAGCTGGAAGGAGACTCCTACATTCAAACAACTATGAAATGCATGCAATCAGGAAGAAGTAAGAATCTCTCTAGCAAGCAATAAGGCGAATGAAGAAGAAAAGTTTCAAATGCCTACTTTGTTCATTACGAGAACAAAGGATCATTCAAGAAGTCTAAAGGGCCTAGAAGGAAGATAGACACATCCAAAATCGAATGCTACAACTGTCACAAGATGGGTCACTACAAAAGTGATTGTCTTGAAAATCCAAGAAATAGAAAGAGAAATAGAGATTATGCAAATGTTGCCGAAGAAGGATCTCCAAAGAAGCACAAGATCGAAGAATAAAAAATAAAGAACTTATACTACTAAGCCCTTCTACTTTAAGTTTTTGAATTATTTTGTATTTTGATTTCTAGCACCTATAGGCTTAGCATTCTTTGGAAAGATATTGTTAAATTGTTTTGCAAAAGATATAGGTATCCCTTGAGATTGGATTAAGAGGGAGCCCTCACCATTTTCCAAAGATAAGTATCTTACTCGATGTATTATCTTTTGTATTTGGTTTTCCTCTTATGTAGATGTGTTTATACTAGATGCTAATAACATTTCCTTTTATATTTTCCTTGTTTAGGAAAAGTTTGCTGATATGCTGAAGGGCTATGGAGAAGATCTCACAAGACAAAGCATTGGAATGGATGTCCTATAAGGTTTGTCTAGAAAAACAACTCAAAGGTATGTTTCAGATCACAAGTTTTGTTCTCTTCATGATAAAGGTATTGTCATTTAAATTTGCTTGACATTTCTAACAAGTGTTATGTATAGGACCTTTGAATCATAGAGATTCTTATTTGGGTGATTAATAATTAGATTGAATCTATCCTCATTAAAATCATTATGTTTGTAGAACCCTAATAGGTTCCCTATAAAACCCTAACTTAAGGGTATGTTAATGCTAATCTGAAAAACCCTAGTCTAGTTAGGGTTACTGATGAAATCTTGAAAATATTATTCTTTTGATGTTTGTGATTTTGATGGTGAATGTCATGTTTTAGTATTGTTTTGGAAGCCCTAGTCCTTTAGGGTTGGATGGTAAAGTGTTCCCAGACCTTGAGGTTTTGGTAAATTAGGGTTTATGAGTAAAACCCTTATGTATCGAGAGTAAGTTCCTAGGAATGAATCCCTAGGTAAATGTTTGTCTAATTGGCCAAAACCCTAGTCTGATCTAGATTGTTATATGTTCGACTTTAAATGTATTGATATTTGTACCTTGGGTCTAGCTAATATATGTTATGATATGCTTGTGCATGATTATGAAATCCTAGATATGTATATGTGCTAACCAAAATGTTGATGTTCATAAAGTTCTAGGGTTTGTAACTAAGCCCTATTAGAAGTTTGATGTTCTAGGATATGATGTGATGATGTGATAAGATCTAAGATTTACAAAAGGATTGGTCATATTGATTATGTTGTGATTGGTTGACATCTAAGGCTTAGTGTCTCATGCATGGAATTTGGGGTTTGCATTAAATCCTAGTAGAAGTCTAACATATGAATTCTAAAGTCGTTGGATGCATTGTAGAGCTATACTTGTTTGATTTGCTTCTAGGGTTTGCAATATATTTTAGTAGAGTATGTCATATGTCTGGAAGAAATATTGAGGCCTTAGATATAATGAGACTGATATTCTGATTGAGTTATTGATGTGATCTATGGGTTATAACCTAACTCGAGCAAGAAGTTGAAGTATGCATCTCTTGCTGATTATGAACATAACTAAGCTTTGGTATTTAACGCTTCCATGATTCTAATATTGTTAACTTCATGCTTCTATATGCATGTATTTGGTTGTACTTGCTGTATAAGTTGTGTAGGTACATGATCTTCAAGATGATGAAGATGTTCGTAAGTAAAGTTGATTTGACTGATAAGCTTGATAAAGGAAGTTATATGAAATGATGATGATCAAGATTAACTCTGATAAGAAGGATGGAAGCCATGAAAGATTCTCCAATGTCATAGAAAAGAAGTTGATAAAGAGTATATCTCCCGAGTTGAAAGGGAGGTCATATTATAGTCATAATGGATACCATGAAGAAATTGGAGAATGCATATTGAGGTGCTGCTGAAAGAAGGAAAAGCAGGATTTGGTTGTTGCATGTGAAGTATGAAAGGAAGCTGAATTATGGAGGAAACCCTTGTCAAGGTTTGTTTGGGAAGCCTCTAAGTCCTACTAAGATAAATTGTGAAGCAACATCAGGATGTCAGAAGACCCCAAAGGTTTGTGTTTACTCATGAGTATTTGAAAAGTTGTTACTGATTGGGGTTGTGACTGTTCAGGGAAATCTCTCGAAGTTTTGAAAAGCATGCTTAAGGTTAAAGAGATTTGATGTGTCAGCATTGAGTATGTAAAATGCCTGGGAGTACATCTGGCCGACATATGTGTTGATGTCTAGATCCCAAAATAGTAGGGAGGGTGGCATTGGTCATAGAGCTTTGACCTTGCATTACACACCTAGATCCCTGGGTTGATTGTTAGTAAGCAAACGTAATGGTACCTAGAGAGGTTGAAAGCTTTAGTCCATCTTAGTCCCACCAGGATAGATTGCCCTGATCAAGAATTTAGTCCATGGCACCATAAGTGACTAAACTCTTCATGGTTCATGTGTTTTGAGATCTCCCATGTACTTGTGAATACCTCCCTAGTTAAGGGGGAGTGTTTAAGAATTTAACTAGGTTTGGTCTTCATAATTGTATTTGAGTCTCCAATGAAATGTATTTATCAAAATAATGAAAAAGATTTTTTATTATTATGACTTATTAAAGCATGGGTTTCATGTTTGGATCATCATGTTTCAGGTCAGAGTCCCCATTGAGGACTTTTAGGATTTATCCTAAGTCATTAGAGTCATTGTCCATTTAAAGAGACCCTTCTTGGGCTTTTGAATCATGTAAAAAGATTTATTATTGAGTCAAATAAGCTATTTGTCACCTCCACACCAAGTCGGCCTGAAGGAGATCAAGTTGGCCTCAAACTGGGTAATTCGACTTCACCAGAAGCCTATATATTGAAGCAGTTCAAATTCATTCGGAGCATTCTCATTCACTCTAGTTCGATACTTAAAGAGGCAGAAAAAAGTGCGAAATTTCAAGAAAAGAAGTGTTGGAAAGATCAAGATCGAAGTTTTTGGGTCATCTCTCTCTCACATGTGTGGATTTTCCTGTCTATTAGTGGAGGATCGAAGTGCTATTGCTGGGTCGAAGTTGTTGCTGGGCTAACTACTGGGACAAAGTTGAAGTTCAGTTGCTACTACAAGTTGGTGCTGCTAGGTCAAAGATATTGTTGGAAAGGTTATCATCTACAAAAGGAAGAAAAGGCTGACTTGGTGTGGAGGAAGTCTGTTAGAGTCTTGGATTATCTTAGGAAGTTATTAAGGAAGAGTTGTTGACTGGGTTTTCCCCTAGATAGGGATTTTGCCCTGGTTGTCTGCCTATATTTGGTGTCTGTGATCTTTGTGCTATTGTTTTGATAATTGCTTGATGAACTGAAGATAAAAGAGGAACATAAGAAAACATAAGAATATCTCAAGTAACTATCAACATACAGAAAATCATTTTGCCTTTCTGATTTTCTAACATAAAGGACTTTGACCAGAGGAGATTGGTAAATTTGCCTAAGGATCCATAACGAATTTTGGCTAGAGGTAGAAGGCCTTGGATACTTACATTGCCCACTCCAGGATGGAGTTATCTACAAACCTACATCAACATAGCAAGCTCATGAACTTCAGCTCATGAACTTCTCTTATGAAGGAGAAATTTCAGCTAAGGGGAAATCTGTTGTAGCCAAGGAGAATGCCTCCGTCACTAAGAGGGAGTGTTGGATTTTGTGTAGCATTGAGAGGTATTCCCGCATGCCAAAAGGCCTCCTAAGTCAGCCTAAAAGAATGGAAATTAAAATAAATATTTTATTTTTGGGACATCGTGTAGGCTCCAAATTGTCAAGTCGGCTCCACCATGAAAGGGTGTGACCCTTGGTCAAATTCACCCACTTGACTTGTATAAATTCGTGCTGTGACTCCTCATTTTGACCAACGAATTCAACAACGAATCTTCTCTTCAAGGCAGCTGCACGTGTGAACAGAAGACTGAATATTTGCAGTTTGACCAAATTTGAGTTTGACTGTAGTCTGAATTTGACCACAGATCATTGACTGCAGGCTGAGTTGGTCGCAGGTCCCAGCTGGCTGCAGGGCTGAAGTTTTGACTGTTGACCAACATTGACTTTTTGGTATTTCTCGTGGTTTGACCAAAATTGACTGGATGGAACTTTGACCAGGTTTGACTGGTATTTAGACTTGGATTTTGGCACATATTTCTAGACAATTTTTGTAATTGTGAACCTTGATGAAGAACAATTTCTCTGAAGAAGAAAAGTTGCTGGGTTTTTCCCACGGTTGTGTTTCCTAGGGTAAATTTGTTGTCTATATTGTGCATGGCTGTCTCTTTATGATCTTACTGTTTTTGCTGTGTTATTGTTGAGATTTTTTTGTGGATAATTGCTTAATGATATCAGTGGGATGAGATGAATTAATTGAAGATCATTAGGAAGTAATTATCAGATCAGAATATTGGTTTCTACTATGCATCTTTGTAGAAAATTCAACACGAGGGAAGCCAATCCATATCGGCATAACATTTTGCCTACACTTAAGGGCAACCAATCGATATCACCAACTTTTGCCAGCCTGACACCCGTTTTTTGAGTGTTTCTAGTTTAGGGGTGGGTGAGGGAGCATTGACATTTTCATCACTTGTGGTTCATGGAAGTTGTCAAGATAGATAACATATGGATGGTTGATTTTAAAACAGAGCACATGTCAAGCTCAAACAAATGGATGGTCAATTTTTAAAAAGGGCACATGTCAAGTTCAACAATTTGTGGTCAATTTTTAAAATAAAGCACATGTCAAGTTCAACAAATGGCACATCCTTATCTTTGCATATGAAATCAGAGAGCATCTATTAACAGTCCATTAGTATTCCGTGCTTTCTATGTCATCGAGGACACATTATGATGGGTATTCAAGAGCAGGCCAGCTGATGAGTGAAAATCCATCATAGGACACAACAACTAAGATTCTTGGTTGGAATCTAGATCGTTGTTTGTTCGGAAGTGTTTGAAACCTGGTATAGTTTATAGTGAATGAATGATGAAATTAGTAGATGCATGCCTGGCTTCTTTTGTGGGTTTAATTGGAAATTCTTTACAAGAATGGAGTATGGTCCAAAAACAGATTGTCATTGGTTTTTGTTAATCATATCATCGATTTTATACTCGATAGGGATTGTAGATGCTTCTCATCTTTATGTGGTGTTGCCAACGAATTTGTGGAAGCTTCCAGGATCGATTGTTCGAAGCATGTGGAACCATTGACTTTCATCTCACATGATCCAAAAGAGTAGATTGTATCAGAAGACCTTTCTAAGTGGAACGTTGCAGGTGGTAAAGCAGTTTGCAAGTCATCTACCATATGTTTGACAGGGTCTGCAATTGGAGCCAAAGAATCTGTGAGGACATATAGCCCAGAAGTATAACAAAAGTGGCTATGATGAATATGGGAATGTTTCCACTCTCTATTCGGAATTAGAAGCCTTAGTTTTGACGGGAATATTTCTTCTTTTATTCACAAGATAATGTGCTCTATAGGTTATGTAGCAGACCCAGTTTCTTGTTGTTTGCACAAATGGAGTGTACTAAGGGCAAGTCATCTACCATATGTTTGACAGGGTCTACAATGGGGGCCAAAGAATCTGTGAGGACATATAGCCCAGAAGTAATAACATAAGTGGCTATGATGAATCTGGGAATGTTTCCACACTCTATTCGGAATTAGAATTCTTAGTTTTGACGGGGATATTATTCACAAGATAATGTGCTCTATAGGTTATGTAGCAGACCCAGTTTCTTGTTGTTTGCACGAATGGAGTGTACTAAGGGCGTGGTGGGAAAATTAGTGCTGGTAGAATTTAGGCTTTTTGGTATTCATGTTGTATTCAGACAAGTCAATGCTATTAGACCTTTCAATCACATACTCTCGACTGAGAATTCTCAATCTGGATTGGTGGAATTGGCCAGATACTATTACTAAATTCAGATGGTTAGTAAATTTGTCACAAAAGTAGAAGTTCTTGTTATTTGGGCAGAAGTTGATTGGCTTATTTTATAAGAAAGTCGTCCTCAGTTAAAGAGTAGTTAGCTTAATAAACTCCTTACTGAAGAAAATGTCGAGAAAGTGCAAAAACAATAAAAACATTTTAATATGCATTGGCAAAATAGTTTGGAAAAAATTAATTTTATAGTAAACGTTTCGAAATTCATACCTATACATTTATGTTACACATGGATTTACTATGAATAAAGGGGGGTTGCATTTTTCTAACTCCCCAAGTGGATTCTATTCTACTTTTATGACTAAAATTCACTTTAAAGCAATAGTAAGTTATTTTATCAGTTGGTATGCATTTTAAGGTAATGCAAGGACATGAAATGAAATGAGGCACATCACCATGGGTCACAGACCTGCAAGAATGCATTTATTGTTCTTGGTGGTGCATTTTTTTATTATCATAGAAAATGTTTGCATGTACCTAATTAAATTATAAATAATCCAAGGCATGAATACTTTGTAATTTAAGGTCAGTTGACCGTTTGAAAGTGTTGTATTATTGTAAAAGTATTGTATTGCAATTTAATCTTAAAAAAGTGTAGATGAAATTTAGGATTTTTTTTTTTTTTTTTTTTTTCTTTTAAATGAAGGCTATATAAATAACCAAGAAAAGCATACTACTATCACTAAATATACACGGTCCTTCATTCCTTGACAAGAACATGTTTCTGCCCTTCAATCTGTTCTTTTACAATCCCGGAAAGATGTGAAATATTGCAAATCCATAAACTATAAAGAATCACAATTTATAAAACATTGTTACATTTGTTCTTTTACAATCCCGCCAGACGTGAAATATTGCAACTCCATAAACTAAAAAGAATCACAATTTATAAAACATTGTTACATTTAGTTAAAATATAAATGTACATTTTCTAGAAATGCGGGTTGTAACAAATTTACTTTTGTTGAAGTCGATAGTTTGTAAATACTGCATCAGTTTTTCACATCTTAAAATGATACGACTTTACTACATTTGAAGTGAAACATAAATTCAATATCATAAAAACAATTTAGATAATTGATTACATTTACCAATTATCAACGTAAGGATGACATGTTTAACAATTCAATTAAAAGCAAAATTTTGTTCTTAGCCAACCATAGAAATATGATAAAAACGTGAAACAAAATCAAAACTCGAAGATATCCTTGCATTGGATTCCATATGTAAAATCATTTATATCCACAGAAAATATGTTATAAATGCCACTTGTAAAAATATGTTATAAATCCCATATTTAGAGTTATAAAAAAACATTATTTACGTTCAGTTAAAAGATGAATAGATGAATGATGTGTGCAACAAATTTATCATTGTTAAAGTGTACAATTTGTAAAGACGAGTATTTTTTTTGAGTGTTTTTTTTAGTTGTTTTAAAAGTGGTGGATAAGGCCTACAAATCCACACTTGGGATGATATCAATGAAATGAAATGATATTTTAAGGTCCACGAGACTAAAAATAGTTTATCAGACCATTAATTCTTTATTTTTCACTTTTTGCAATTCAATACTTTTCCGATACAAATTGATGGTAAGTTGGCCCAACCTTCCAACAATCCTCTTGCTGAAAAGAGAATGCCAAGAAATTGATGCTAACATGTTTTCATAACTTTCTCTGATGTCTTTGAATGCATCACATTCCAAAATGAAATGTTTTTTCGATTCTACTGTCCTAGATGTGCAAAATGTACACACCCTTTCTTCCCAAACTTCTTTAGGCCTTTTCCACCGCCTTGTTTCACATTGAAGTTGATGTGAGTTGGTCCTTAATTGAGCCATAAGAACTTTTGCTCTCCACGGAACGCTGGCTCCAATGAACTCTTTTTGTTGTAGATCACACATAAGGTTGAATTCCTCAATGTTGTACTTCTTTCTACCCACCTCTTTTCCCAATATTTTTTTATGAAATTTTTCCATAACAAAATTCTTTAGCTCCTTGCTATTTGTGGGACAGGGATTGAGGTAGATATTCCCTTTTTGCATTTCATCCATGTTTTCTTTTTTTCACTCATGCTTTTATTGAAGATAAAATTAGGCCATCTACCTACTCTCATTTGCTCAATTTTTTTTAGATATCTTATGAGCTGCACTGTAGCAATTCTGTTTCACTCAACATTATCTCATAAGGCATTGAACTTGCTCATGATCAAGCGTTTTTGAATTTTGTCAATTTGTTTCCATTTTGAGACGGGGAAGCTGCTAGCTCACAATTCACACCCATATGGCATCACTGGATAAACTAGGAGTCCAAAAAGCACTTTAAGCATTTTCCAATCCCAGAACTCTGCCTCTCTACATATGTTTTGAAGAGCATATAATGCTTTCCACCCTCCTAAAATTCTTTTTTTTTTTTTGCAGTCCTCCTAATTGAGTTTGCTGTTGAAATCAATTCTGAGGTACTTGTACTCATTTACTTCTTCAAGAATGTTGTCTTCAAAAAAGAAAATATGCTAGCTCTGCTTCCTTTTATTAGAGAAAATCATTATTTTGGTCTTTGCTAGTATTGACTTTAAGTCCACTAGACGTTAAGTGAAAAAAATAAATTAAAAAGGGTATATGATTAATATCATAAACATACTTGATTTTTATTTTAGTTATAGAATTTTATACCAAATATGAAACCAAAAATTGAAGGGTAGTTGAAAATTTAGAAAACATTTCTATACATTCATAACCCCTCTAATACAATATGGTTGACATTTTATGAGGAACCTTAGGTAGATTTGACATGTGAAAATTTCACAATTTAGGATGTGTTCCCACAAATATTTAATATTAAAATGGAAATGTAGAACTTGTAATTATTGAAGGAACACTCATATTTAATATTAAAATGGAAATGTAAAATAGTTTGAGTTATTGAAGGAATGTTTGTTGATTTTATAAATCAAAAGTTGTATTTCTAGCAGGGGTGTGCATTTTAGTGAAAATTAATAAAATATAACAAATTCGATATTAAAATGGAAATGTAAAATTATTTGTAGCTATTCAAGGAACACTAGTTGATTTGAAAAATCAAAAGTTGGATTTATAGCATGGATGGGCATTTTAGTGAAAATTAATAAAATATAACAAATTTGAGTTTTTGCTATATTAGCAGGTGAATTGGGAGAAAATGGAGGTAGTTTGGCAAATATTAAAATGATTAGCTTTGTAAAAATTAAGATAGATCATTTACACATTTATATTTTCGTTAAATTTAATATAACATGGTGTGCATTTTCTTGAGGTGTATATGGTAGGCTTGAATAGTGAAAATCTTGTAGATTATGAATACTTTTGCATCATATTTTTTAATATATTAAAATTGAAGTATAACAATGTATAAATATCTTCCATCCCAATAAAAGCATTCATTAAGTTGAAAATCAAAATTTGGTCTTGTAAGGAAGCTTGACGTACATTTTTGTGGAAACTACTTGACATGCATTTTTGTGGAAACTAGTGAAGTAGGTCAAATTTGAGTTTTTTTTCTATTTGTAAGTGAGAGAGAAAATGTAATATTGTGGAGAATTATGGAAATGACTCGGGGAAAAATTAATATACATCACTTAAACATTTATGTTTTCATTCATAACTTCGAGACAACATGATGTGCATTTTCTTGAGACACTGGAATTAGATTTGGACTTTGAAAACTTCACAATTAAGAGTATTTGTTCACAACAAAATTTTAAGATTAAAATGAATTATAACAATGTATACATGTTTATGATGATGCAAGGAACACATCAATTTGAAAATCAAAATTTGGACTTCTAATGAAACATATGTATTCATTCTATTGGGAATTGTTAAAGCAGATCAAATTTAAATGTTTTGTTATATTGACATTATTGATTTTTTATGTGGCATTGGGAGGTATTCCCACGTGCCAAAAGGCCTTCCAAGTTGGTCAAATAAAATTGTACAAAGTGAAAATTAAAATTATTATTTTGGAATTCATGTAGGCCCCAAAAGTCAAGTTGGCCCCACAAGTGAATGGGTGTGACGCTTCGTCAAAGGCCACCCCATTTGTCTAGTATAAATACAAGTTGACTTCATTTTGACAAATTCAAACATCACATCAACATCTTTTGTTTTGATCTACACGTGTGAAGAAGAGGGAGGAAATCTGAAGTTTGATCAAATATTGAAGTTGCATTTGACCAACGTTGACATGCTCATTTCACTGAATTTGATCTGCCTCATTTTGATTGAGAATTAGTCTACTCTTTGATCGAAAATTCTAGATTGTTTGATTGTAAGAAGGACTATTTGTCTGTGTTTGACCACAGGGCTGACCACAAATTTAACTGTAGGAAGTCAACCACATGTTTGAGTTGACCATAAGGGTAAAAAGTCACTGCAGGAGATTGTTTGATTAGGCCAAAAATTGTCCGGAAGTGATTATTTTGAGGGTTTGACTAGTGTCGTTTGGTTGATATTTTCACAAGTTTCACTGATGTCTTTGACTTGATTTTGGCATATATTCCTGGATTAATTTTTTTTGAATTGTAATTATTGTTGAAGAATAGTTCTCCTAAGATGAAAAGTTTGCTGGTTTTTTCCCAATGTTGGATCGCATTTTTATCATTGCATTATTCTTGAGCTTTTCTATGTATAATTGCTCAATGATATATGTGACATAAGATAAATTGATTGATGAATCATTAGGAAGTAATTATCAAATTAGAAGAAAAGTTTCTATTATATAAAATTCAACATGGTATCAGAGCTTGGTAAAAGAGAAAACAAGCCCTAAAGGAATCATAACAGTGAAAAGAGGGACTAACCAAAGTTTATGATCAATTTTTGAATGACAACCTATTTGGAAAAGGCTACAACGAAGGAGAATTCTAGCAAGTTCACAATAAGCAACAAGTTGATCAAATAAAGAGATTGGCAACAATAGACAATCAGGGACATTTGAAGTGGGACTTTGTGTATCACCATTATTCTTGTAATTGGGCCTTGCCATATTTTTCATACAATGTATTGATATCACTTTCAATGGGAATTCCTATACTCGTACAATTTGAGTAAGTCCAACACAGTATTGGCAGGCAAAAAATATATTTTGGTGCATTACATGTTCTCATCAAATGATCAATTCCTAAGCAATGCAAACCAAAATTGCACTGGATACAATATTGAAAAGAGACCAAATTACATATGGCCGTGCTGAAGCAACGATCTAGGGCTAGGCATGAATCAACCATAAATACCATTTACTTAGGTACTTGAATTGGCAATTTGGAGTCAAGAACATGCCCCCATTGAGAATCATTTGTGGAAGGTTTTGAGAATCACATGTTAGATATGACTGAAGATTGTAATGTGCTTGGGAATGAGAAGGCTGTTGTTATTGATCATTGTTTTCAGTCCACTATCCCAAAACTGTAGTAGTCTGTGGCTTTGAAGGCAAAGCATGGCATGCACATATGTCTTTTCTTTTGTTTTAGTGTGGGAACAAGACGCATTTGGATCAAGAGAAGGCCAAAGGCCTCATACATTAAGGACAAACAATCGAGAACCTTCTAAGGGAGTTGAGTTTGTTTTTATTTGTCAAGGAGTCTTTATGCTTAGTCAGATCTTGAAATATCGGGAAAAGAATGAGTTTTAGGATCATGTAACCTAGAGGGCGCTGAGGAGAAAACCTCCCTCACCTATTTATCACAAGGCAAGAAATTCTAGTGATGGGGATAAATAAGCTCTATAGAGATTTAAAGCATACAAATGCACCCAAATCTTTGAGTACACCCCCTACGAAGATATGCATAAGGGATTTTGATCTGTGACGTTGGCTCGAAGGATATTGGAGTTTGATGAAGTTGCAAAGTGTATCAATAAGTGTCCTTATGCTTGTGTGGTACAAAAGAAGACTTAGGGTTTGTAAACCCTAGAGCAAGAATTGGAGTACTAAAAGCAAGTAGAGTTGGTGTAATACATATTCGACAACATATGGAATGACTATACTAGCTTGTTGATGAACCGTTGGTGTGGCTAGGTAGCTCAATGAATGGCTTGCTAAGCTTAATCCTTAGAATGAAGAAACCCTAGCCCTTATAGATCATGCATGGAAGGAAAATAGCATTAGCAACAGATGTTGAGGATAAAATGATTGCAAAATGACTTCATTGATTTCCGCAAGGAGGCAAGGGTCAGGAGGGAATTGATAATTCCCTACAATCCTCAACAATTTCTTTCTAAATCAAGAGATAGGTATCTCATATCTTTCTCCCTTGATTATTGTTATTTTTTCTTGGTCAACCTTTTGTCTTTATATCTTTTGCTTGGTTATAATTGTTTCTTCCATGGCCTCTTGAATGAGGTTTGCAGGTACATTGTGAAGGCTACCAAGGCAATGATTCTAGCAGCATAAGGAAGAAGAAGCAAAGTTTGTGACAAGAGGGTTCTCCTAGTAAGAGGGAGTAACTACAGTGGGAGGACTTGCGTAAGCTACAACATAAGGACTTGCTTACAATTTCACCCATGACTTGCTTGCATGAAAAAGGGACCAACAATGACAAGAGGATTTGCTTTCTTGATAGAGGGAGTTTGGCCTCAGAGATTGAAATGAAGGATTTTAGCATATAAACTATTTCTTTGGATTGGAGATTCAGATTTGGTGAATTCCATGATGAATAGGCGATTGATTAGATTCGAGAAGCACCTAGTTAACACCAGGCCATATATTGGCTTTGTAATGAACATCCTGAACCATTTTTTGGTTGAATCGAGGCATATGGTTAACGACAAAGCATGTGGTTCCTATGCTGTATTGAAATATATCTCAGGAGGTGAAATGAGTCTTTGTAGGGATATCACAAGTTATGAAGCAATGTAGCTTCAAAAGCCAGAAGGACATGGCTAGGTCACTTCATCCAAGACATGATGCAAAGAGGAGCACTAGAGCTCCAATACATATCCGCAAATGAGTAGATTGTGGACAAAGATGAGCTTAGTATGATGCTAAATTTCTCCCTCATTAGAAGGGAATGATGATTTCTTTGTAGCACTGGGCATACCATCTCCTAAAGCCATAAAGGACTTTGATTGGGTCATAAAGGACTTTGACCTAGAGGAGATGAATACATTCACCTTTGAAGCTAAAAGGACTTGGCTGACAGAAGGATCTGGCTAGGTCATAAAGGACCTTGACCAAAAAGGTAAATGGCCCTTGACAATTACAAGGGCAATTATAAGATATATTCAACTACTAAGCGAGGAAGCCTTGGCTAGGTCGACTAAAGGTAAATGTCCCAAGGGAATTATAGGATTTGACAAATCCTCTCTTTAGAAGGGAAAAGGACTTGGCTATGTGGACCAAAGGATATAGATGTAGTTCACCTTTAAACCTGAAGGGATTGGCTAGGTCATAAAGGACTTTGATTAGAAAGGTGAATGGTCTAAAGACAAATTCTCTCCCAAGAAGCTAGAAAAATTTGGATTCCCAGGCTAGGTCATGACCAAAGGAGATTGATACATTTGCCTAAGGAGCCATAAAGGAATTTGGCCAACCCTGGATGTATAAGGAGTTACATTTCCCACTCAAGGATGGAGGTATCTATATATGTGCATCCATATGACAAGCTCTTGAACATTTCTTAAGGAAGGGGAAATTTTAGGAAAATAAATATGTTGCAAATAATACTTCTCACTAAGAGGGAGTGTTTATCTTTTGTGTAGCATTGGGAGGTATTCTCGAATGGCAAAAGACCTCCCAAGCCTGCCAAAGAAAAGTATACAAAATGAAAAATTAAAATTATTAGTTTGGGCTTCATGTAGGCCCTAAAAGTCAAGTCGGCCCCACAAGTGAATGGGTGTGATTCTTGGTCAAAGTCTACCCCATTTTTCTTGTATAAATACACGTTGACCTCTTCCATTTTGATCAATTTAGACATCACATCAACATTTCTTGTTCTGATCCACACATGCGAATGAGAGAGGAAATTTGAAGTTTGACCGAATATTGAAGTTGCATTTGACCAATGTTGACCTGCTCATTTAACTAAATTTGAGCGGTTTCATTTTACCGAGAATTAGACTACTATTTGATCGAAATTTCTAGATTGTTTAACCATTGGAAGGACTATTTGAGTGTGTTTTACCATAGGTTTGACCAGAGATTTGACTGTAGGAATTCAACCATAGTTCTGAGTTGATTGCAGTGGTAAAAAATGACCTAAAGTTGACCACATGAGACTATTTGACTAGGAGTTGTCTATAATGCGACTTTTTGGAGATTCCGGTGACGGAATCCGGCGGAAGAAATGAGGTTAAATCTTGCAGTTAAAATGGGTTTTTAACTGCATATTTGGATTCAGCACCCTGAAAAACCCCTGGGAGCCATTGATTGTGCAGAAACTAGCTATCAAAATTGGGATTCCAATGAATTGCTGCCGGATTTTGATCGGAAAAATCCGCCGGAAAAGCTTTCAAAAAGTCGCCTTATAGACTACTGCATTTGACTAGGCCAAAAATTAAATAGAAGTGATTATTTTGAGGGTTTGACCAACGTTGACTAGCTGATATTTTGACTAGGTTTGACTGGTATCTTTGACTTGATTTTGGCACAAATTACTAGAATATTTTTTTCGAAATTGTACTTATTGCTAAGAACAATATCTCCTAAGAAGAAAAGCTTGTTGGGTTTTTCCCAGAGTAAATTTGTTGTCTCTTCGGTGTTTGGTTGCCTCTTTATGATCCTACTATTATCATTGTATTATTGTTGATATTTTATATGTATAATTACTCAATGATATATGTAAGATAAAATAAAATGATTGATGAATCATTAAGAAGTAATTATTGGATTAGAAGATGAATTTGTATTATAAAAAATTCAACAGACACGGGAATTGTGAGATAATAGGAAAATCACTGAAGTAAGAAGTTGTTGAAAAGTTTAGATGCATATAAATTCTATTTTCAATCATTACTCCTCCACTACAACATGTGTGCATTTTGAAGATCCTATTAAGATTGTTGAGTTACTTTGTTTTCATGATTGGAATTGTATTTTTAAATTCTCACTTGGATTTTAATGGCCTTGACTACATTAAAACAACTTGGAATAATGGCTCAAGCATGATTATATATAATGTTACCTTTAGCTCTTAATTAGTGAAAAATTTGGATAAGATGTGCATTTAATGGAACTACGAAGCCTAAAATGTGAATATCGTCATTTTGTGCTTGTTAAAGTTTTAACCAATGTTATAATGTGAATCATTTAATGAGAATTTTTTTTAGTTAGCATATCCTAAGACATCTGATACAACACAAAGGAACATCAATGGAGTTAGAAGGGAATTAGCATGGGTAATATTTTAAGATATTGACATAAGGAAGAACATTTGTCATAGTTTGTAGTTTCTTAAACATTGAATGGTAATCATAAAACCTTGAATAGAAAATTATAGTAGGTTATCCATTTTAATAGGTAATGCATTTAATATTAATAATTGATACTAATTATACATATAAGCATGCACATAAAATATATTAGTCATACTTCGTAAATTTTTTTGTTGGTAATCTTAAATGATGTGTGTCCAAGCAATAATTATTGAGTAAAATTAGCATAATGCACTATAAAGTATATATTATGAAAATGTGCTTCAATCCATATGATTAATTATATGCTATATAATTAATTTTCGGGGCTCTCATTTTTCGAGCCGCCTCATTTTTCCGAGCAGTATTACAGACAATCGCAAATTATCAGTTAGCGGTTATGCATATCCCAAGATCATTTTGTCAACATCTTCATTCAATATGGAGTGACTTTTTGTGGAGGGGCAACACTGAAATGCATAAGTGGGCCCTTGTAGGATGGGATAAATTGACAATACCAAAATTGATGGGGGGATTGGGTCTTCGAGATCCACCATTGATCAACTTGACTTATGTTATGAAGTTATGGTGGCTCTAGGTTCTGGGAGGCCCTTAAATTTGGAAGCAAATTTGGCTAAGGAAATATTTGCCTCTGTACACTCAGGAAGAGTGATTACATTTTGATGGCCACATCCAAGGATCCGATTCCTGAGTGATTACATTTTGATGGCCACATCCAAGGATCCGATCTCTAGAAGGAACGGATCTTGTTAGACACTATGCATTCTGGGAGGTCAAAGGTGGTATTATTGTGACCTTTTTGGAGGACTCTTGGCAACATCTACCTCGTATGGGAGAGATCCAACACCTTCAACCCATCAAAACTCTTTCGAAAGGCCTTAGTGCTTATAAGTTAGTATACTTTTGGAAACCTTTAAAGGAGAAGAAACAATGGAGAAAATGGAAGGACAAAAACGATTGGCCACACAACAACAACAACTACCCCTGAGAGGAGTTCCAAGATATATTTGATAATATGAAAATTAGTCTCTCAGCTACATGATATTTTACATTGGGGGTAGCATTCATCTGATACCTTCTCACTAAAATAAGCATACTTTTTACCTGCAGGGCCTTGACCAATGGATAATGCAATTCTTTGGAATCGATTGTGGGATGGTTTATGGTGGCCATAGCTCACAACTTTTCTCTGGCTCATTGCATGGAGTCATACCCTTACCTGGGATGGCCTTCGAAAAAAAGCTATGAGGCACCATCTTCATGTTCACTATGTTTCCAAGTAGAAGAGTTAACATAACACATTTTTATTGCTTGCTCCTTTGCAAGATGTATTTGGGAATTTGTCCCACAAATCTTCAGATGTAGTTTACCATACTCGAGAGATTTCAAAACTCCATAACTCATTGTTTTGATAGACGGTTTAAAAATCATGTTGTTTTACGAGCGTGCCAATTGGCTCTTGGCTTCATCCTATGGAATTTGTGGTAAGAAAGAAACTTGAGTGTTTGAAATGAAGAAACAAAATGCTTCTACTTTAAAAGAAATCATCCTTCGCAACATTTGGGAGATAGTTTTGGTATCCTCCTTCACAAAGGAAATTTGGTTAGTCGATGAGTCTGAGGATTATATTTGAAAAAAAATTTGATATTCACCCCTCTATGTTGATCCCCTCTCCCATTGACAACGAGAATTCATTTATTCCTTCGTCAGGATTCAAGGAATTGAGCTTTGATGGTGGTTCTAAGGGAAACCCTGGAGATGCGGTCTATGGTGGGATTATCGAGATGATAATTCTTGCGCTTTACATGTATACACATTGTCCCGTGGCATCACAAGTAATAATCTTGCAGAATTTGTTGCTTTGGAGAAAGGCTTACAAATTGCTGTCAGAGAAGGGTATCACTTGCTACAAGACCATGGAGACTCTCAAATCATCATACAATGTGTATGTAAGATGTTACATGGTCACTCGATGGATAAATTGAATCACATTTAGCTCCTTTAGGAAGTGGTCTTAAATATGAAAAATATGCTTTCGTATTTTGACTATATCACACATGAACATATGTGACAAGAATACAATAGGTTGGATGACACATTAGCGAATTAGGGTAATCTCAAGCGAAATCTGGGTTTTGATGAACCATCAGGACCATGTCACTTATGAAAGACATCAAACAAATCCAATGGTGGGTGGAATAAGACAAATCCATAGTAGAGGATAACGTCCCTGATGGGGGTGGTATTAAGGGTCATAGTGGAGGCAGGTAGCATGATTAACATGCTTGATATTCGAATGGTGAATGTGATTGCTGACTTGGGATAGAGAGCCATGCTCTTCACTCATCTCTATCTCATCCTGTGTGGCATCCTTACCGTCCTCAACATCTGGATCACCTACCCTCGTCACGTCGATTTAAATGCGGGGAAATGGTTCCAGTTGGGTTTGAGTACGACATTTTTTTTGTTAGCAAGTTCAATCCCTCAAAGAATGTTATGGCTAGCCTCTTTCATGGAGGATTGGTTATGAGCGGAAGAGACCCTAACACACAAATTGCTGAACTGATTCAAGAGAGCATGTTTTTTGGTTTTAATGAGCTTGTTAAAGCACATGCCCTATTCTACACATGTCCTTCCACAGATTTTCACACTCTGGTATTCTCATTCATATGCTTAATCCTTTCACGTCTTCACCCCATTGTAAATACATAGGAAACGTCTTAGGGTGTTAGCTTCAATACGCTTTTGGTTCTAGTGTGGAAGGGTTCCAACCGTCTCGCTACTCTTGGATGCCACAGTTGGTTTCTCCAGATTTTAAGGCATGTCTCAGTACCAGTTGCCATCACATTATTCTTTTTGTTTACCATCTTATTTTTTACTTGTCTATATCATCTTTATAGTTTCTCTAGTTTACGCAGGTGTCCAGGTTCTTCGTCTTATTTCTCCATAACACGAGGTCAGGTCCTTTTGAGTTGGTTGCTGTACTGCCCACTTCGTCACCCCAAATCTCAGATTTGGTAGGAATTTTGTTTAACTGTTTCGTATTGGTATGTGGATTATGGTACCATGGTACCTTCTCCATTTGGTTTTGATTTTGTCACCGATCAGGGTAATTTTGTAGTTACCCTAAGTTTTCCGGCCTCATTTTATCTTTGTCGTTTGTGAGTACTAGTCTTTTGGGATGTAGGGTTAGCAAGTCTTCTCGAGCCGCATCACACTGTGTTATATCCTCCAACAAAACATATTTTTCTCTTTTTTCTCATGGTCGATGATGTTTTCATTATCCTCAGGTATGCTAGATCCTTAATGTTGTCTATCCATCACTGTCTGTTGTCGGTCTCTCTAACATTCTCCCATTATGCTACTTCTTATATAAACATGGCCCCTAGGAAACGCCCAATCACCGTGGTGGGGCACTAGATTCATCTTCCTCTCATTGTTGACATTTGTTTGGTTGGGAATTAATGGCCAACCACTTTGATTCAGTGCCTCTTGAAGTAAGGAATGCAATTCTTTACTTAGAGGCAATGGAGTTTGGGGGCGATTTATATTTTTCTAACTCTGAGATTAGTGACAACTGCCTCAAGTGGATTCTTGATCCAGGAAAATTAAGGAAGAGGACTCTCCACTTCCTCCACCCACTATCTATGCATCAACAATTAGAAACATTGCTCCATATGGTCATTCGTGACAAGCAGGTTGACAATTACAAGCAATTTGCGGGGCAAGAGGAAATCAAGAGAACTCTTCGGGATATTTGCTACATTTTGGATGATATTGTGCCAAGTTAACAAGGGTAGAGCAGATCATGGTGTCCGACTCAGATACTGAGTCTGATGCGCAACTTGAAGCATTGAAAATCATCAATGCTCCTATTGGGATTTCTCCCCAGGGAAACTCCTCTCCACTCTCTCCAATCATCATTTTAGGCTAACCGTTTCATCAGGGATATTGCACTTCTTTTTTGTAGTTGGTTATTATCGGTTATTTGTTCTAACTTTGTCCTAATGGGTTGATGGTATGCCACTTTGGAATACTGGTTGTTTTTTGTATGGGTTTACTCCTAGTAAAATGGATGTAATGTCACTGTAACTGGGTAGCTGGAATAATACTGCTCACAATGTTTTTTCATAGTCCTATCCTTATGCTATCGACTTCTTTAAGTTTTTTAAAAGCCTCTGGGTAGTCAAGTTATGGTGTCTTAGGACTTCATTAGCAGTGATGATGTATCTTGGGTCATCACTTGTAGAAATACGAACTCCCAAAAAAGTGTTGTTGCAACATCAACGCTTTTTGTTTTTGGGTTGTTTTTTAATGTTTTCTTGGGGTTTTTTGGGTAGAATTCTCTTTTTGAATTTATAGTTCCCATTTGATAGCTTACATTGTTCTGTATTTCATAAATGAAACCAACATATGAATTTTATTCTCTATCCTAAAAACTTTGACATTAAGAATTGTGCTCTTTCTCTCATGCTTTTTGCTTTTTTTTTTTTTTAATTTCATCTTCTCTACATATTTTTGTTGATATTTTTGTTTTGGACTTGTTGTTGAATTGAATTAAATTTATTTATTTATTTATTTTCCCTCTATAGTTGGGTAAAGAGGGTGTTCCATATAGGATGAACACCTTAAATAACTACTCACACAACCACATTAAAGATCACAATGCTAGTATTTTTAGGTTGTTAAAACCCTCTAAGAGGGAAACAATCCATGACCCCAACCAATGTGGCTACTTAGAGACAATTTTATTAATGCAAAAGAAAATATTTCATGTAAGAGAGTTCTCACTATTGATCATCAGTCATGATCGTCCTTGCTCTTTAAATAGAGATCATTTTCAAATCCGGTATGAAGGCATGAATCAATAACCATTAATATCAAGGAGAATATGAGTCATCAGATCACTCTATGTCTAGAGCATATCAGTGAGATTACAATGCAACTAATGTGTACTAAAGAAACACACTTTTACCTAATAAACACTTTCAACCAAGTTGAACTTAACTAACTCCTAAGTGTCTAAATATCCTAACATCACCCCTTAAGAACAACTTGGGATAGGATTGAAGGATTTACAAAGGCGACACAATAGGACAAGAAAGTAGGCATTAGAGTCTACTCCCCCTTAACGACAACTTCTTGTACAACTAACATTGATCGAACTTAGAAAACTTTTCTTTTGGAAGAGACGTTGTGAAAATGTTTGCACGCTGATCATCTATAGGGAATAATGGTTGGGTTTTCAGATGAAGTGTATTTGTAGCTCAATGTGTTTGCTGTGATGATGCTGAACTTGATATTTGGCGAGCTTGATGATGTTGTTTTTCTTGGAGAAATTTGATCTTCTAATCCGACAACTATTTTCCAATGTGTTATAGGCCATTTTGTCACATCCGATCAATAGGCCTCCTAATGGGATCAATTAAGATCCTTTTCCCCCTTGTCATCATCCTGCACAAAGCCCTAAGCATGCCTATTTCAACAACCATATTTTCTACCTGAAATTGCATCATCTGAGCCAATTTTAGGACCAATGCTCCTTGGCCTCTTGTTGGACAATGTTCACCTATAGGTTGCTCCCATTTTCACCTGCGTTTGTTCTAGAAACTTGAGAAAAAGTGAGAAATTCCGGAAGCCTTCTCTTTTAGAAGCTTCCAAATTTTGTTACAACTATTTACCTTGGATAAAACATTTGGATCCTATCCTGTTCTACTTTGGAGTTTCCATCCCTTATCCTTTGATTCCATCCTCCCATTAAAGGTGGATTTAAAACCTTAGTTTGGTAATTGGATAAGAACTCCCAATCAACCAACTTCCCCAAATGGTCCTTATGTGCAAGTGGTATCTTCCCCACCAGAGGTTAATTATGTGGCAACCTATCCCATTTACGTGCCTACTGCTGAAGATGAGTCTTTCACTATCTATTGAACTTATTTTGACCTATAATCAGGGAGGTGATATGGTGAATCACTTACTAGGGGCATTGGGACATGATATTTCCATAAGATCCCTTGATATATATATCCCTTCAAGAGCATTTTTCTCCCATATGATGAGAACTTCTTTGAAGCCATGGTATCTTCGAGGCCATGAACAATATGGTCAAAGCAGAGTTCCTTTTCTTGTGTCAATCTCCTTAAAAAATGAAACAAGCTTCTGGAGCAAAGTTCCTTTTCTTGGGTTAAGATCCTCAAAAAATGAAACAAGCTTTTGGAGCAGAGTTCCTTTTCCTGTGTCAAGCTTGTTAAAAAATGAAACAAGCTCTTATAAGGATAGTTCTTTTACTATGTCAAACTCGTTAAAATAATGAAATAGGTTCCTATGAGCAAAGTTATTTTCCTATGTCAAACTCATTAAAAAATGAAACAAATCCCCTTTCAATTAGAGTCTTTAATTAAATATCGTAAATTCCTAGTCGAGTCTTTCACTTGATCTCGTACATGAAGCTTCATTCCATCCACCTATTAGTACCCAGTGGTCTACTTGGATGATGATATGAAGCTTGGGGGGCATGTACCTCAAATTGAGTCATTATGCTAGGGGCATGCAAACTTATTTCAAGCATAGTTTTTCCTCTATTTTAAGCTTGTGTAAAAATGAAACCAATTTCAAGCATAGTTTCCCATGTTTCAAGCTTCTGTTAAAATGAAACCATTCTCATTTATCTCTCATGATTATCATTTTTATCAGCTTGTTTTTCCAGATGAGCCTTGGTTTTCTCATTCCATTGTCACCATCTGCTTGGTCGATCATACACTTTCACTTTGTTGTTTTATCCTTTCCTAAGGAACCATTGCGTTGAGTAGTCCTATTAGCCAACCTCTTGACCTTTGAATGTTTTGAGTAGTTCCATCATGACTAGAACCAGATGCTACCTTTTATTCCACTCATTCCTCCAGGAAGAGTCCTCTTTCAGCTCTTTTCAGACTCCCAAAATATGAAAAGATTGCTGAACACTCGTGTTTTTGAACTTTTAAAAGTAGATGAAAAGGTGTTTACTTAGTATAAGTTTAACCCTTTTACAGACTGAGATAAAATATCTACGAAAAAGGAATACCTTAGTTGAACATGACTAAGAGGTTCTCTTGAGTATTGTTTTCTAGCTTTTCAGACTTGAGGGACTATCTATGAAAAGGGACATCTGGAGTTTTATTTTTCACGTCTTTTTCAAACTCTCTAAACAAGAAAAAGATGTCGAGTTTTACATTCGTTGGACTCGTTAAAAGATCAAATAATGATGGAATTATCGAACATGACAAGGTCGAACCTCTCCTTCTCAGGGTTCATTAAATATACTCAAAGGGACTCATTTGAAGGGTGATGTTACAAATCAATCATATGTTATCCTCTTTAAGCTTGTTAAAAAATAAAGAGGTATTGACCAATATGGTTGGGGAAATTATAAAAATAGGGTATTCCATTTTCTAATGGCAGTGGGTCGCTCCACTCTCCCACTTCATCTTTGTGGCTATTGGGTTAGGTAATCTGCTTTTATTTTGGTTATCATATCGTTTTTAGAGCTTCCATTTCGGTTTTGGGCCAATGCTTCCAACTCCATTCCGTGTTGCTGGTGTGTTCAAGAGAAGCCATTTAGTTTATATCCATTACAATACACTTAAGCCTTCATTCCATGTCTTCCTTTCCTGATCTAGTTATGTATCAACATCATTCTATCTTAATCATGATACACGTTTCGTGTTAGTAATGGGGGATACATCAAGGCCCTCCTGCGACAGGTTGCTTCCTGTCAACATCAACACATCATCTGGGAAGTTGACTTAGAAATAACCCTTTGGTACCTTGGTGCTTGCATACATAAGTGGCAAGTTTCCTTGCTCTCAGAGATAGGTTTACATCAATGGCCTTCGATCAAAAGAATCTGTGTGGTGTTCGACATAAAGTCATTTATTCACACCATACATATTGTACTATAGTATATTGAGAGCAATTAACATCATCGATAGTTTCTTTTGCGTCTGTTAACAACTTACATCATCGGCCAGTAATTAGATGGTGTCTGCCATGTTCGAACTCAGCTCGTTGATTCACATGGTTAGACTCCTACGTTGGTTGGTCATGTGAAAGAGATAGAAGACCCCATATCTAGTTTCATCCATTTGGGCTATGACTTCAGGAGTTATACAAAGATCACAATGTATGAAGGCCATGATCATATAGACACTCATCCAATCATGGGTCCACCAGTTGTCATATGTGGATGTGTCTTTTGATCATTGTACATGTTATGTTAGCTTATGTACTGAGTATGGGTATGCCTCCCTCAACAACAAAGATGTCATGATGTAAATTTATTGTAATAGATGAAGTTCGTTGGTTGTTCTTGATCCCGACTTTCCACAAGGTAAAGAACTTCAATCGTCAGTCATCATTTCTGACTTTGTGCTTTAGGGGGAAATTTGTTATAGGCCATTTTGTCACATCCTATCAATAGGCCTCTTAATGGGATCAATCAACATCCTTTTACTCCTTGTAATCATCTTGCACAAAGCCCTAAGCATGCCTCTTTCATTCCCCAAAGTTTTTGCCTGGAACTGCATCATCTGAACCAGTTTTAGGACCAATGCTTCCTAACCTCTTATTGGACAACGTTCACCTATAGGTTGATCCACTTTGGCCTGCGTTGATGACCTACATGTTTCTCCCCTTTGCACTTGTGTTGGCTATAGAAACTTGGGAAAAAGTGAAAAATTCTAGAAGACTCCTCTTCCAGAAGCTTCTAGAATTTGTTACAACCATTTACCCCGGATACAAAATTCGAATCCTATCCTATCCTACTTTGGAGTTTCCATCCCTTATCCTTTGATCCCATTCTCCCATCAAAGGTTTATATAAAACCTTATATTGGTAATTGGATAAGAATTCCCAACTTACCCCAATTCTCTATACATTTACAACCTTCCATATGTAAGGGGTTGGATTTTGAAGAGTGATTCTACCTGTACGCTGTTGTTGTGAGAGGTTTCATTTCATGCATTTAGGGTGATTGGAGGCGTAGATTGTGACAAGGAAACGACAAGTCATATTGGAGGAGCTCTTTTACAAGATCAAGATCTATTTATGGTTGTAATTCCTTCCATTTATATTAATGCAAATAATTTTTTGTTTTCCTATATGTGATGTTGTTATTTCATGTATTTAAATGCCATGTTGATCTATTGAATATAGTATTTAGATGATACTACATAGATATCATAGTTCTTGGCTTGTATTATCTGACTGTGCAGGTTCCAATTTTGGCAATCAAAGCTAGAATTGGAGCATTCAAGCTAAAGGAGTGAAGCTTGCGACATATTCTAAGTAGGCTTCATTCCATTATCTATTTACTCTAAGGAAATAATTGGGTTCCTTGTCTCTCTGTTTTTCTAGTTTATCCACGAAATCTAGGGGATATACTTTTGTCTGCAATTGGAAATCCCGTATAACACTATGATTTCTTAGTCAAATTAACTCATGTCACATATATCATTAAGAAATTATACATAGAAAATCTCAACAGTAGTGCAATAATTAAAATAGGAACATAAAGAGATAGGCAAGCACAAAAGGGACATAAATTTACCCCGTGAAAACCAAACCCTGGTAAAAATCCAACAACCTTTTATTAAAAGAAATTTGTTCAGTTCAACAAAAGTACAATATGATGTTCATAAGTTAATCTAGATAAAAATCATAGTGTTAGTAAAAAAAGACCCCAGAACTTCTCAATCTAGGAAGCATATTTGGTCTTAGTCCCTTTTACTTACAAGGATGAGGCTCTCGACCTCCTCTAGGGCTTCGACCCTCTATATAAAACAAGATATACAAACTTGAGTCCTTTCGGCCTCCTACAAGCAGAATCTTCGCCCTCTCAAACTCTGCCTAGAAGTCTTCCTTTTCTCGTGTGTGAATAGAAGAATGTAGATGTGATGATGATCCAAAATTGTGTCTCCAAGTGAGGACGCTGAGTAGGTATGAATAGTGGTCATGAGGTGCCCAATAGGCATGTCTGCTTGTGTTGTCCAACCTATACTTTTGGCCGACTTGAGAAGATTTAATCCAAATTTCAAATTTTAAATATCCCTCCTTTTCATGGGCCGACTTGTATCAAGGGAATACCGAACATAACTACCCAAAAATAAATAGTCCCTCTTAGCTAGGGAGGTATTCACCTTGAATCCATTGGATTTCCTCTTTGTTGAACAATTTCTCCATCCTAACAAAATATTGAATGAGTTTTCTATGTTAATGTGTCCATCCACTTCATGTTCTATCCTAGAATCATTTGGAAAACATCATGCATCAACATCATGCAAAGGATATAGTTACCCACTAATCAAATATCCTTTGCAAATGGATATAGTCATACACTAGCCAAATACCCTTTGGTGATATGGTCAGGTACCCCCTGATTGGAGTAAACACAAGACTAGTCCTAGGTCACTAACTATCCAAGTTATCACTTTGAACTAGGGTTATACCCCTAACCAAAGTTGAAGCCTTGGGACAATTTACCATTCCTTCATGTCGCATGATACTTGAATGGTAAAACACTGACCTGATGTTATGGGGCATTCACTCCACTGACTAGATAAGTAACCCTTGGAAATATGGTAAGAATCTTTTGACTTGGGGAGCACTCTGAGCTCTGATGCTCTCTGACCAATCTCCCTACCCACATTACATGGCTCTTGGTCAATACCCTTAACCTAAAGAGAATATCTATCCTTGATGCTACAACATCAACACTCCTTTTAAACAAGGGAAGCATTCTCAACCACTCCAAGTTTATCCCTGAAGTAAACAGACTTCATCCTAGGACATAGGCTTTGTGAGAATGTCAACAACCTTCTCGTCCATAGAAATGTATTGGAGCCTCACTGCTCCTTTTTGTTCCATTTCTCAGTACTTGATCTCAATGTACTTCGACCTATCATCATGACCACCTCCAACACTCGGTCAAACAATCATACGAACAACTTCTGAAGCCACACTGCTTCACAACTCGCCAAAGTAGCTGCAATACACTTAGCCTTTGCAGTGTTGAGTGTGAAAGATGTCTACTTCCTGTAGAATCCAAACTGAAGCAACATCTTGATGTGCTCTTCTTGTCTTCAACACTACCCGCTCAATCATAATTTGTATATCCTTGCGACTATACTTGATCATTTAAGGCATTTCTCAATCCATATCCAACTATTCCATGTAGGTACGTTAACACATGTTGTGTCGCATGCCTCGGGTCAACCATAAACTAATCATATTCCTCATTAGATCCATTACCATAACTACTTTCTAGTCACCTTGACTGAGTGCTCCCTATGACATCAAAATAGGTCCTGTTGTGGAAATGTTCGCTGCTCCCTTTGTCGATGCTTCTTCCTAGTCGTTGAAGCATATAGGTTATCTGAAATAGTCCACTCATAGAAGGCATACTTCTTTTAGAGACCTCCCGTCTTTGAGCATATAGTTTGATAGTATCATGACATCCACTTGGACAACTAGTCCTTCCTCTTTGATTGATTTTCTATACATCATGGGATCCACCAAATCTGAATAAGACCCTCTTAACTTCTTCAGATTGGTCACCATGGGTGTACATGGACTTGCAACCCATCATCCAAAATCTATGAAGAATGTCAATAGTATACTTTCCTTGACCAAGGAAGTAATGCATCAACTATAGATCCTTCATATTGAATTAAGAGGTTGACTCCCTCTGACACGGAAAAAAATATTGATTACTCCCTCTATCATGGAAGCAAATCCTCCTTCCACGGTTGCTCCATGTGTCATGTGAATCCTTATGCTCCTATCAGAAACAAGTCATATAATAACAAGATAAACTAAGAGTCAACAAATATCCATCAATCCAAGAACACCATGCTTGAGGTATTTTCAAATCTCTTTTAAGTTTGCAGACATGAGACTCATTCTCATGTATCTCAAAGTCCCGAGGTAGTTATATGTGCACTTATTTCTTGTCAAGTAGTCCATTGAGGAAAATTATCTTTACATCCATC
Organism: Pinus taeda; assembly: GCA_000404065.3. Lineage (NCBI taxonomy): Eukaryota > Viridiplantae > Streptophyta > Pinopsida > Pinales > Pinaceae > Pinus > Pinus taeda. The sequence goes on from APFE031350629.1 coordinate 149,236, forward strand.
TAATATAACATCCAATCCATAACAAAAGAAATAGAAATAATAATTTTAATAGAAGTGTACCTGGAGATTGGAGAAAATGTCACTTCATAGTCCTCTCCCTCTTTCTAGGTGAAACTCTTGCCCCAATTCTCTCTTTGTACTTATCTATGCTGCCATCTACCATATGCTTGATTTTGTAGATCCACTTGGAAGTCACCACTGACATCCCTTTAGGTCTCGACACAATTTCCTCCATCATGGCATCCTTCAAACTACCTGATTGTTCGCTGCCTTTGAACTAGGAGCTCCTTCGATCATCTGACATGGTTTTATATTTTTTTACAATTTATTCCTCTCGAACACGAATAACTCTCACTGAGTTTATGAGGATACTCTTGCCACAAATTTTTTTTTTCTTCTCGATGCTTCCATATGTTTCGAGAGTCTTCATGATGTACCTACAACCTCATTAGGAGGCCATGGAAGAAAAAATTATAACCAAGAAAAATATACAAAGTCAATAGGCTGTAACAAAATAAATTAATAGCAATCAAGAAAGAAAATATGAAGTACTTATCTTTTGACATGAGGATTGTAGGGAATTTTCAACTCCCTCTTGATCCTTGTTGAAATAATTGAAATCCATCTGTAATCTCATCAAACTAGAAATGATCATCCTCATCCTCATCATCAACTAATATTTCTTGAATTTATTCACGCTATTAGGGAGATTACACAAGCTCAAATATGAGGCATTCAATAGTATTTAAATATTTGCTGAAGTCTCTAAATTCCCTGTCTAATGCTTTTGGTGAACTTTCAAGATACTCAATAGAGTACTAACAAAGATAACAGGTCATAAACCTTATGAATCTTTTGCTTCCAATTTCAAAGCATGAAGCTAGTGGAGTTGGCTTGTGTTCAATCATCAATATGCCCTAACTTAGTCTGCATAAACCATGAAACTTGAAGCAAGTGTGTCCACTGTCCATGTATGACCCAAAATGGATCCTAGAACACTCTCTAAGTTTTCATGAACTCTCTAAAAATTATGCCAAAGATTCAAAGTATTATAAAGATCAAGCTATCAGAGGGAATCCTCAGACAATTTCAATGACGATCAGTGCAGATCAACAAGGGTCGTCGATCTAGTGCACAGAGCGATGGACCATGGTAACACACGCTGGCACCAACTAGCAAGTGTAGGGACAAATTTAAGAAATGGAGGTAGTTTCCGATATGCGATTAGCGACAAGTCGCTAATCGCATATCACAGGGCAAATCTCTCAGTGAAGAGAAGCCCCGAGTACCCGAACCTGAAATAAGTATAAAACGTGGAAAATATTGTTTTGGTTCTGTTGGAGCGGGATTCCACAAAACCAGTAGGATATTAGACGGGCTTCGAGCGGTAAGCGGTTTCGACCGAGTTCTGCCTGATGCCACACAATGATCGTCACCCATCCCGACGGGGAGAGAGAGAATCGTTCACATCGGACGGGTAAACATCATGCTAATCAGCTGCCTGATATGAACGATGACCATAGGATCTCGGGCCCCTAGATCAACAGCAAAGACACGTTCCAAGGGATGACCAGATTTGACAAGATTATAAAGCAAGATCACATAGGATTTGAAGTCTGACAGGGACGATGCATTGGCAGAAGGTCATGTTTCACGAGCATTCTTGTAGTTAATGGAAAAAACGGTCATTTCAAATATTTCCAAGAGAACTAACACTCATCCGTTATGAAATAGGTGGCAACCTCCCTGTGAGGCATTATAGAGTGACTGATTACGCAGGACAAAGGGATTCAAACAGACAGAGGCAGGGGAACCAGAAAGCCGGAAAGCAGAAATGAACAGTCAGGAAGCAGATTGGATTTAAAGCCACAAACTGGTAGAGAGAGAAGCATAGAGCAGTAAGCAGTAGGCAGTAAGCCGAAAGCAGAAAGAAGAAGTCGAGCTGACCTACAGAAGCAAAGGCAGCATCGAGACAGGATTAGGACAAAGACAGAGAGGGTCAGAGAGTCTATGTACTCCAGAGAAGACTTGAGAGGTTCAAGAAAACTCCTCTGTATATGCCTGTCATGTATTGAGTCTCAGATTGGGCTCATACTACCGTGACCAAAAGAGGTTAAGAGTCAGTGAGGAGAGTCTGTGTACTCTAGAGACTTGGGGATCCAAGTACAATCTTACTGATTTATACCTGTTGTGTGAGACTCAAATTGAGCTCACTATTCTAAAAACTCTGCTTTGAAAACATAATAGAGAGACCACCACTAAAGGCTGGACTAGGAGACGTAGCCCAGGAGTATTGGGTAAACTCCTTATTAAACTTATTGTGTTTATATGTTTTCTTTAACTGCTTCATTGCCTGTGTATTTCTCAATTTTATTGATTGGTTGCATAAAATAACATAGGCACATCCATGCACATGAGTCTGTAATACCTTATTAATTGTCTTATATCAATTACATATCAAGTGGTATCAGAGCTCTAGGTTGCTAATGTTAGACAAGCTTGTGCTAGATTTTTTTGTTGAATGCTAACTAGGACAAAGCTCAAATTAGGAGGAGGAGAGTTGGTTGAAACTAACCCAGAAATTGAAAGAGTCTATCCTAGGAGGAAAATGGCAGAAGAAATTCCCTTGGAATCAGACCCTTAGTTCATGGACAGTTTCATGACCATGAGAGCCATGGTAGAAGAAATGTATAGAGAATTTAAGAAAGGTACATGTGAAGATTCTTCAACCTCCAAACAAGATAAAGGAGTAGAAGAACCTCTTCTAGTTGCCCACCCAGAAGGCAAAGGAAAAGAGGAAAAGCCCTCTCCACCATCTCCCCCATCATCACCTTCATCATCATCTTCTTCACCTAAAGAAAGCCCTGAAAAGAAAAAGAAGAAACCTTCTTTGATTAAATTAGATGTGAAGTTTGATTTGTTAGTTTATGATGGAGAATTGAATGCAGAAAAGTTAGATAACTGGATTAGACAGATTGATGTATATTGCAGAGTGCAGAACATCGATTCGGAAAGGAGAAAGATTCAGCTGGCTAGCCTATGCCTTGGAGGCACTGCCCTAGTATGGTGGGAAGGCATGTCACAAGTTGATTTAAAGAAGCATGGTAAAATTCTTTCTACCTGGAATGAATTTGTTTCTACCATTAAAATACAATTCTATCCACTAGCTTATATGCGGCAAGCTATGATGAGTTGGCAAACTCTTCGCCAATTAAAAGGAAAAAGTGTACAAAGCTACACCTAGGAATTTAGAAAAAGAGCTTTGATTCTAGGAATTTCTTTAGACACACCTGAAACTCTATTGAAGTATATAGGTGGTCTGCACAGTTATTTAAAGCACACCATTCTCATGTTTAATCCTACTAGCATAGATGAGGTATCTGTTCAGGCAACACATCTAGTGGCTAGAGACAAGAATGTGAACCCAGAGGTTGGGGGATCATCAAAACCCACTGCAAGCAAGAACAAGGAAAAGAGAAAGCATAAATGGAAAGAGAGGAAGACAAATGCTGTATAAAAGACAAAACCTTCATGCACTCACTGCAAGAAGGTGGGCATGATGATGAACACTGCTGGATTCTGCATCTGGAGCTGAGGCACAAAGTTTGATGGAAAAAAGAAAAAGATTGCTACAACTATTCAGAAGGATTTGGGGTCAAACTCAGGGGATGAAACGCCAATCACAGCCACAGGTATGAAATGTAAAAATTCTGAAGCATCTACTAGTAATTCTGCACAATCCACTGATAACGAAGAAAATGAGAGGAAAAGGCATGAGCTTTTTCATATTAGAGTTATTTCCAAGCGTAAAAAATTGATACTTTGTTTGATAGTGGCTCATAAGTAAACTTAATTTCTGAAGCAATTGTAAAGACGCTGGGATTACTAACCACACCTCACAAGAAGCCATATCCATTGGGTTGGGTATGTGATAAAGCAAAGCTACAAGTGACTAGACAATGTAAACTTAGGTTTTCTTTTGGGTCAGCATTTGTAGATGACGTTGAGTTAGATATCATTCCCTTGGATATATGTGGAATTGTTTTAGGAAGTCCTTACTTGTATGATAGAAAAACCATTTTCTATAGAGCTGAAAATAAATATCAACTCGTTAAATATGGAATCAAATATATTGTAAGAGCTCATAAACTCAAGAATAATTATACTCTCATAAACTCAGGGCAGATGAGAAGAACTGTAAATTCATGCAAACAATTTTCACTGATAGTTGTAAAGGAAAAGAAACCCGATAAAACCAATGTATTTGAAGGCTGTAATGCTAAACAACAAGCTGATTTAGAATAAGTTGTTTCAGAATATGATATGCTATTTCAAGAACCTAAAGGTCTGCCACCCAAAAAAGAAATAGTACATGATATTAATTTGCAGCAAGATGTTCCATTGCCTAACATCGGAATGTACAGGTTGTCTACTTTAGAGAATGCAGAAATCAAGAAGGAGGTACATGAGCTGCTCGAGAAAGGGTTCATAAGATCTAGCACATCACCATGTGAGTCTCCAATTGTCATGGTGAGAAAGAAATATGGTTCATGGAGAATGTGCATTGATTACCGAGCACTGAATAAGATAACGATAAAAAATTGTTATCCCCTTCCTCGCATAGATTATCTATTAGATTAGTTGAAAGAGGTTGTTTACTTTTCCAAGTTGGACTTGCATAGTGGCTACCATCAGGTCAGAGTTGCAGAGCAAGATGCATGGAAGACTGCCTTCAAAACAAAGCAGGGATTGTATGAGTGGTTAGTTATGCTTTTTGGCTTAACTAATGCTCCTGCTACTTTCATGAGAGTAATGAAGGATGTACTCAGGCCTTTTATTGATGATTTGTCATTGTATATCTAGATGACATTCTTATATTTAATAAAACATGGGAAGAAAATTTGAAGCATGTAAAACAAACTATAGATGTTTTGAAAAGAGAAAATCTTTATGTTAAGCTATCAAAATGTGAATTTGGCAAAACATCTTTAAATTATTTGGGTCATATTGTAGGGGGTGGTGAATTGAAGATAGATCCCTCTAAGGTTGCAGTCATTGTAAACTGGCCTAAACCCAAATCTGCTACAGAAGTTAGAAGCTTCCTAGGAGTAGCACAATATTGGAAAAAGTTTATTGCTAACTTTTCCTTGATTGCAGCTCTTACAGCCTTTAACAAGATTGAAAAGGTGTTCAGTGGGGAGCAACATCAAAAGCCTTTGACACTTAAAGAAAAGATTAGTAAACACCAATACTAGAACGCCCGATCTTCAAAGACTTTTGAGATTGAAATGGAGCCCATTGACATGCATGGGAGTAGTGCTGAAGCAGCACGGTAAAACCCATAATGTTATCATTCTGAGACATTTAATTCTGTAGTAGTTAATTATCCCACATATGATAAAGAATTGTATGCATTAGTACAAAGTGTGAAAAAGTGGAAACATTATCTAATGAGTAAAGAGACAATTATACATACTGATCATCAACCACTTCAATATTTACACTCACAAACTAAGTTGCAGCAATCAAGTCACTATAGGTGGATGGGTTTTTTACAACAGTTTCATCTTGTCATTAGATATAAAAAGGGCATACACAATAAAGTTGCAGATATGTTGTCCAGACCAATCATAAATGCATCTACTATACTTAAGCATAACTCAGTATTGCATGAAAGCTACATTGAACAATATGCTCAAGATATAGATTTTAAAGATGTATATTCAACTTTAAGTCATGGCAAACAAGTAGAAGAATTAGATTATCATGTTAAGGACCAACTGTTGTATCATTTTTGGAAAGTTATGCATTCCTCAAACAAAAAGAGTAAAGATAATTCGAGAAGCACACACTTCTCTAATATCAGGTCATTATGGTGTAAGTAAAACAATTGCACATCTACAAAGATTTTGTTATTGGCCAAAAATGAATGAAACAGTTTCTAGATATGTAAGAGGGTGTACCATGTGTGTTAAAAGCAAGTTCAACAATAGAAAATTAGGCTTGTACACTCCACTACTAGTTCCTTCTCATCCTTGGGAAAGTGTTTCCATGGACTTTGTTGGGGGGCTGCTTAAATCTAGAAAAGGTCATGACTATTTACATGTTATTGTGGATAGGTTCAGCGAAATGTGTATTTTAATACCTTGTAACAAACAGATTATAATTGAACAAACAACAAAATTGTTCTTTCAACATGTATGGGTTCATTTTGGATTACCCACTTCCATTGTATCTGATCGAGATTCCCGATTTGTTGGGAAGTTTTGGTCAAATCTGTGGGAATTGATGGACACCATATTGAAGAAGAGCACAACCTTTCATCCACAAACAGATGGCCAAATAGAGGTGGTCAACTGGACATTGATCCAGTTGCTCAAAGGCTATTGCAACAAGCATCCCAAGCTTTGGGATGAACATTTTTGTTATGTGCAACATGCTTATAACCGGGCTAAACATTCTTATACACAGAGATCTCCTTTTGAGATCTGTTTTGGTTTCATACCAAGGTCTCCCTTGGATTTTGTCTTTGGTAAAGACATAGTGGTTGATGGACACAATGGTGTGGACAAGGCAACCAAGTTCATTGAACAAATCCAAGAGATTCACCAGACAGTGCAGGAACAGCTGGAAAAGAGCCAAGCCAAGTACAAGGCAAGTTATGATAAGTATCGGATTGAGCATAGTTTCCAACTTGGTGATCAAGTCTGGTTGTATATCAACAAAGACATGATGCAAGGTGAAGGTAAGAAGCTAAAGCCAATAAGGTATGGACCTTTTAGGATACTTGAGAAAATCGGTGAGAATACTTTTCACCTTGATTTTCTAGCTTACATGCACATCTATTCAGTAGTTAATGTAGAAAGCTTGAGACTTTTTGAACCTTCATTGATTGAAGATCCCGAAGAGAAAAGTCAATTTCCTTCTATTGATGATATGTTGCCTGAATATCTCAATGAATTGCAGGAAGATACAGTTCTGGACTAGAAGGTGAGAACTACGCGCAGAGGGAATGTTGAGTACTTTAGGATTGGACTCAAGGGTTCAAAACCAAGCAATGCAAGATGGATAGAAATTGGGCAAGCAAGGAATCTATATCCTCACTTGATTGATGCTTAAAAACCAACTTTTGGTGGTCCAAAAGCTTTTTCACTGGGAAGGCGTGATCCAAAATGGATCCTAGAACACTCTCTAAGTTTTCATGAACCCTCTAAAAATGATGCCAAGGATTCAATGTATTATAAAGATCAATCTATTGGAGGGAATCCTTAGTTGCAATGACGATCAACACGAATCAACGAGGGCTGTTGATATAGCACGCAAAGCGGCGGACCATGGTAACACGTGGTGACACCAACCAGCAAGTGTAGGGACAAATTTAAGCAACATAGGTAGTTTCTGATATGCGATTAGCGACAAGTCGCTAATCGCATATTGCAGGGCAAACCTCTTAGTGAAGATAAGCCCTGAGCACCCAAACCTGAAATAATTATAAAACGCAGAAAATATTGTTTCAGTTTCGTTGGACTGGGATTCCACAAAACTGGTAGGATATCGGACGGGCTTCGAGTGGTAAGCGGTTTCGACCGAGTTCTGCCCGATGCCACACAACGATCGCCACGCATCCCAGCGGGGAGAGAGAGAACCACTCACATCGGATGGGTAAACATCATGCTACTCAGCTGCCCGATATGAACGATGACCATAGGATCTGGGGCCCCCAGATCAACGACGGAGATGCGTCCCGAGGGATGACTGGATTTGACAAGATTATAAAACAAGATCACATAGGTTTTGAAGTCCGATATGGACGATGTGTTGGCAGAAGGTCGTGTTTCACGGGAATTCTTGGAGTTAACGAAAAAACGGTCGTTTCAAATATGTCCAAGAGAACTGACACTCATCCGTTATGAAATAGGTGGCCACCTCCTTGTGAGGTGTTATACAGTGACTGATTACCCAGGACAGAGGGATTCAAACAGACAGAGGCAGGGGAACCAAAAAGCCGGAAAGCAGAAACAAACAATCAAGAAGCAAATTGGCTTTAAAGCCACAAATTGAAGAGAGAGAAGCAGAGAGTAGTAAGCAGTAGGTAGTAAGCTGAAAGCAGAGAGAAGAAGCTAAGCTGACCTTCAGAAGCAAAGGCAACATCGAGCCAGCATTAGGACAAAGACAGAGAGGGTCAAAGAGTCTGTGTACTCCAGAGAAGACTTGAGAGGTTCAAGCAAACTCCTCTGTATATTCCTGTCATGTATTGAGTCTCAGATTGGGATCATACTACTGTGACCAATAGAGGTCAAGAGTCAGTGAGGAGAGTCAGTGTACTCTAGAGACATGGGGGATCCAAGTACAATCTTATTGGTTTATACCTGTTTTGTGGGATTCAAATTGAGCTCACTGTTGTAAAAAATCTTCTTTGAAAACATAATAGAGAGGCCACCACTGAAGGCTAGACCAGGAGACATAGCCCAGGAGTATTAGGTGAACTCCTTATTAAACTTATTGTGTTTATATGTTTGCCTATTATGTTTTATTTAATTGCTTCATTTCCTGTGTATTTCACAATCTTATCGATCCGTTGCATAAAATTACATAGACATATCCATGCACATGAGTATGTAATACCTTGTTAGTTGTCTTAGATCAATTACATATCAATGTAGCTCATATTTCCCTAAGAAATTCTGCCTCAAAATATTGCTCATCTGCCTCAACAAGTGACTTCAAAGCTCTGCTTCAAATCTGCTCCAAACTTCTACAAGACATATATTAAGGCATGCTTCAAAATTTTACAAAGAAAACTTCAAGATATTGTTTGAGACTTAATATGCCTTAAACAAGCTCGAATTAACTCAGAGAGTGATCTCAAGATGACCTCCGAAAGTGGCTTTAGGATTTTCCTTAACTAGGGACGAATTTACCTAAAAAACTTACCTAAGATAGGTTCGAATTAGGCATTATAAAATCCAATTATAGGTCTCAATCAAATTTGTTTAGAGTCAAAATTGTCAATGAGGATATTGATATGCTTGACGCATCTTCAAAACACTCACAACAATGTCTATATTTGATACCCAATACTCCAATCTTGCTCTAGATATCACAACCTTCATTAAATATATCTTTTAGGGATCAACCTATATAAGAGTACAATATATCTTCTTATGATTTGATGCCTTTCTTATATCCTTTTGATGCGATGACTAATGCATATACATACACCTTGAAGGAGGGTTAATTTATAGGGATGAACTGCCCTTAGAATACACAATTCGATGTGTAATAAGTCACTTCAACAAGACGGTCAACAAGGGAGACTTAGGGTATTTCAAAAAAATAAGTTTCTTCAAATGAAGCCCTTAGGAAGACCTATTTGTTGACTCTTCCATAGGATGAAATTCATTCTTGCAATAGCCTTAGATCAACTTCAATGAATCTCATAGATCTCTCATGACATACAGTTGATCTGCCTTAAGAGTAAGCTCTTCTTCAAACATAATTAAGCCTTAGGAGTAGGGCTGAAATTTCTCTAGGTTTACCCTAAAATAGATCTCACCAAAACCCTTGGCCTCTTCATGGATGTTCCCTTAACCAGGATCTGAAATGATGGTTATTTTCTTGGATAAATTTGATCTTCTAATTTGATAATTACTTTATAATGATTTCTTAGTCAAGTTAACTTATGTCACATATATCATTAAGAAATTATACATAGAAAATATCAACAATAGTGCAATAATGGTAGTCAGATCATAAAGGGACAACCAAGCACAAAAGGGACACAAATTTAACCTGGGAAAATCCAACCTCGGGAAAAACCCAAGAAAAGTACAATCTGATGTTTGCAAGTCAATCTAGACAAAAATCATATTGTTGGTCAAAATATACCTCAAAACTTCTCAATTTAGGAAAGATATCTAGTCTCGTTCCCTTCTACTTACAAGGTTGAGGCTCTCGACCTCCCCTAAGGATTCAACCCTCCAAAAAAAATAAGATATACAAACATGAGGCCTTTTGGCCTCTAACAAGTAGAACCTGGACCCTCTCAAACTCTACCTAGAAGTATTTTTTGTTGCACATGTGAACAAAAGAATGTAGATGTGATGATGATCTAAAATTGTGTCTCCAAGTGAGGAGGTCGAGTAGGTATAAATAGTGGCCATGAGGTGCCTAATATGCACGCCTCCTTTTGCCGCGCCAACCTATACTTGGGGTTGACTTGAGAAGATTTAATACAAATTTCAAATTTTAATTTCTCTCCTTTTCATGGGCTGACTTATAGTTGGAGAATGTCGACTGCAACTACCCATAAATCAACAGATGGCACTCTAATTGTCACACTAGACAGTGGTCAGATCTTGTTGCTAGAATCCAAACTTTGAAAGGATATGTTGAAGCCACAATACTTCTTGGCTTGCATTTATCATTGCACAACACCCTACTTCTTTTGAAGAGTGAGAAATAACTTGCAACTCTTTACAAGCCCAAGTGACATGGGAAGAACCAAGATTGAAAACATAACTTGCAGTAGACTTTAGATCATTAGTGTCGCCAACCTAATCTGATCTAATGAAACCAATAAATAAATGACCCTCCTCTGACTATAATGTATTTGGAATTGAATTGTACCCCATATATCAAAACATCAATTTCACTGTTTTTAGTAAATTTCATGTGGTGTTTGCATATATTGGGAAACTAGACCAATAAAAAACGAATTATCAAGACATGTATGATTCAAATATAAGAAGATACTAACTAACTGATAATACAAAGTGGCCTCAACTTTGGGTGTACATGTGGAAGTATGCTTGACCAAAGACTAAAAGGGAGAATGGATAGGTTTACAATAATCCATATGAAAATGATGAAGAAGGTCACATGCATATTTAAATTGGGAAAGAGAAATTCCTTCCTTGGTTTGCAATACTTGGAGGCTAAGGGAATAATGCAAATATCATGTGTCTGTCATTTAGAGCTTTTTCTTAAGGCTTGAATTCACATAGGTTAAAAGTTTAGGGTTACAACCAGTGTGGATAAGGTCATCAACATAAAGAACAAGGATTATGAGATGAATTCCTACTTTCTTGATGTAGGAATTTGGGTTAGAATGACATCTAGTGAAATCATGTGAAAAAGAAATCTGCCAATTTTTGCATACCAAGCTCGAGGATCTTGTTTACGACCTTAAAGAGATTCCTTAAGGTGAAAAACAAGGTTGGAGTCACTTTGAACATAACCAAGAGGTTGTTCCATACAAATTTATTCTTGTAGATCCCCATGTAAGAAGGCATATTTAACATCCATCCGATGTATATCCCATTCATTTGAGGTAGCAAGGGGCTAGAACAAGGTGGATGGAATTCATTTTGGCCACAGGGGAAAAGGTTTCATTAGAGTAAATTCCTTCAACGTGAGAAAATTCTTTAGCAAATATTCGAGCCTTGTTACCCACCATCTGTGTGTAGTATTCATAGGATATATTTTTTTTCTCCTAGAGGGTCCTCAACCAAAAAACAACAACATCTTGTAGCCCCTAGATAGCCCGATGTGTGATTTTCTCTACTACCTGAGCTAGCCATGTGGTCCCTCACCCATCTATTATGAATGAATGTTTGAAGGTGGGCCTCCCGACCCCAAAGGTATGAATTTTCATTAGTTTGGTTGAGTAACTTTGTTTACTTTTCATGGGAAATTTTGGGCATGGATTGGTGGGGGATTCGGCAGAAAGAGTGGGTTAGGTATTTATTCTTGTCTCCATTGCCTGATTTCATGGTTACCCTTGTATCTTAGTCCTGTGGGATCTCCTTTACTAGCCATTGGAATTAGGGTTGGCACTACATGGGAAATATTGATTTTGAGTGTCTGGTCCTGCTTCCTAACTCCATACACATCACCGCCCTTCCACTCATTTAAACCCCATTCATCATTTTTCCCATCCAGGTCCACATGTGTCCATTGGGTCCACATAGAGTTAGCCTCCCCTTCCCCTTGTCTACTTCTTGGGTCGAGCCTGGAAAGATGCCCTAGAGGTTGATGCAACTAAAAAGAAAAATAAAAGCATAATTTAGCCACTCTCAATAGGAAATGTTCCGCAAAATGAAAAATATGGCCGTGACATACAAATTTATCACGTGGAAAAAAACCAAACATGAGCTCTACCCTTATCCATGGTCATCACCCTGGTTCCTATGGGCCTTATATGAGCCCCCACCATCATTAAGGAACCCATGATTGTCCCAACCCCTGGTGGGTTATGAACTTCCCCACATTAAGGGGGTGTTCAATGCTATGTATTACACATCATGCTCTCATCCCTTGGAGCCTCGAGCAGTTATGAATAAAAATCAATCAAAGGAAAAAGACATATGAAGAAGGGTGGAAAAAAAGGGTAGGGGTAACTCATGTACCATGATTTTATCCCTCCTACACTCATATATCCAAGTGTGGGCTTCCCCTATCATAGCCAACATTGTTCCATGACATTTAGTCTACATGTTTCTCATGATCCCCACTCCATTCCATTACTATATCATTTTCCACATGCCACTTGAGGAATGTACCATGGACATGTCAGCGCCTTTAAAGGTTGAAACCACCTAATAATGCCTTGATTAAACCCTTATTGAGCTTGGATACACTTGTACATGACAAATCCCAGTATGGAAGGGAATGCCACCATGAAGTGACCCATTCATTCAATGATTTGTAAACACTTTTACTTGATTATTCTAATGATTTTTTGTATTAGAAGGCAAGGGGACACATTGGATCTTATGCAGGATTATAGGTGGGTCTCCATTTGAGGCTTGGTCTCCCTATATAGGGTCCTATCCCTCCATAGGTCCACATTGGCACTTGTAGGGTGAGCATGGAGAGCCATGGGACTCCACCATAGCAGAGTGTACTTCATGGATCCCCAACACCACTCATCGATTTCTCGTTAGTACCTATTGGATGAAGATGATGCATTTCGTTCACGTGCCCAACTGGTTCCACATATGTATCATATACTTGGCAGATGTTCCAGGATCCAGAGGATGTCTTCCCCTGCAGAGGGAGGGATTATGTCATCATCCTAGCCCTTACATATGGTCTACAGGAATTTTCGATCCACTTGGACACCCATGAGGATGTGTTTGTGCCCCCACACCCACTTGGAAGCACCACATGTTCTTGCTTGGAAAACAAGCGGCCAACCCATTGTTTCTTTTCTTCATCATGACACCCCTTGGACTTCATTAGGCCTCCTCAAGGGCCCAATGACTCAATATGTGATCATTTTTCCCTCTTAAGAGGATTATCTTTACATTATTGAGCTATTTGGTGGGCTTGTCACCAAAAGTATTGTTGTTATGCACATTATTTTATTTTAGGGGCTCAATTAGGCCAATTTAGCTAAATCAAATTCATTAGAAAAATGTATAAATAGAAGTGAGATGATTTATTTTCATGATCATCACTTGGATTGGGTTCTTATCTCTCGTGAGAATTTCATTATTCCTTTTGGAGGAGGATTTTGGATTTATTGGATGAATTTTGATGTTTGGATATCTCTCTTTTCTTGGAGCTTCATTATGGCATAATTTGGTGATTGGATATACTCTTTACACACGTAAGTAATATTTTTCATGTCAATTTCTATTATTTTATTTAATAGATGAATGTTGCTGGGATTTTCGCTATACCATACCTGAATTTTATTGCTTTTCTTATGTGAAAATGTGGAAATTTAAACCTTTTGTAGCGTTGCATCATCTCATGTATCATGTGTGAAAGGGTTAATGTTCCTAGAGATTGTTTTTATTGAACATATCTTGATAAGTCGTCGATTATTGCAAATTGAAGTATAAATTCTTCTAGCATCTGGTCCCATACCCTAATTGCCATGCGAAGTTGTCTAGAAGGCTACTTGATTGGGTGTAGTTCTTATAAATCACAAATTTCATATCAAATCCATTTTTCCCAAAGAATAAGGCACCAATCCTTCCATGTGTGATCATTTTCTTAGAAAATTCCTCTCACCTTCCCATCTTTTTCTACGCCTAGCCTCCATAGGTCACCTAGGGCATCACTTTTTTCATGATTTAGCCATCAAAATAATTCAATCTCTTTCCCACAACTGTGCTGGTGTGTCCTCAAGGAGCCCTCCAAATTGCACAAAATTTTGATTGTGGGATCTTGAGATATTTCAAGCCCTAGTTCGAAGATCAATTCTTGCCCTTGGTTTCCCAATGGCTAGTGACCTCATTGGGATTATAACATCAAATCACCAAAATAAGATTCATTATTTGATCCCATTCCTTTCCCTAATTAGGTCAAGTACATCCTTGTTTGATCAGCTCCATATCCTTAATCTAATTTCTGGTCCAGTTGACCCTTTGTGGTCCTACAACTTGTTGACTCCAATTGCATAAAGATAACTTAGAAGAAAAGCATCCACAAGGCCTTTTGAGACTAGGGGTTTCCTTAACAAGGCATACTCTCGAGCCTTATCTTTAAAATCTCTGTTAGCCCTTCCTAGAGACCCCATAACCTTGGTTCTAAAGCAAGCAACCCATTTAATTGAGTCTCTCTTGCAAATATGCTTAGCAATTACTTCCTTATCTTACCATTAACTATATATATTCTCATGATTCCTCATATACTAAGACTCCTCCCATCTATTAAAGTCCATAAAGAGTAGGGAGCCTTAATTGAGGTGACAGTGGGCTATCACTCCATTGTTTCCCTCAACCTAGTAGTTGCTCTATAGGATCCCCTACTAGGGCCCCTGCTAGTTTGAGCAGTAAAAAACCTTATGTCTTTCAACACTTCCATCTTATGCATACTTAGCTTTTGTATACCTGTTTACATTTGACAAGGTTTCTTCCTTTTGGAAGAGGTACAAGTTCCCAAGTATTGTTTTCCATCAAGGAATGCTATTCTTTATTCATTGTTGTTTCCCATCTAGATGCCCTAAAGCTTTTACAAATGTTTTTGTGTCATAAGTCTTTGAAACTTAAGACAAAAGAGAGGAGGCTTAGTATAATTTTAAAAGACTATGACATTGATCTGTAGGATCAATGACAAGGTTGTCAATTTCTTCATGTGTTGAACAAACCCATTTGGGAAGTTGTATTGCTAGTGTAGGTTCTTCTTCAATGGAATTATCTCAATGAATTTGAGTAGGTGGAGGTTAATCTTTATCCTCTATGTCACCATTTGAAGAAGAAACTAGAATAGGAAGATAAGGTGGCATTAGGAAGAGAAGGTGGCATAAATGTTGAATATGGCTTACTATTTGAAGAGGGCACAATTATCGAATCATGGTCACATGTCAAGATATTTTCATCAAGTCTCATATCTCTTCTAATGATTATTTCATTGGAGTGAGGTTGAATATAACCTTTTACATCTTCAAAATATCAAACAAAAATACAATTCTCACTTTTAGGCTATGAATATTTCCTTTTTTCATCAAGAATGTGATCCCATGCTATACTACCAAATATAAGGAAGTGGCTTACATATGGCTTATTGTTAGCCCATGTTTCTTCCTATGTTACAATCCTTAAATTTTTTTTGGGAGTTTTATTTACTATGCAATTTTCATAGTTGATTTGTTTCACTCAATAATGAAACTTAATCCTTTAAATTGAATCATACAATTATCCATTTCCTTTAATCTATGACTCTTTCTTTCAATAGCACCATTTTGTGTGGTGTATATGGAACAATCTGTTTCATTTAAATTCCCTGTGTAATGTAGTAAGTTTTGAATTTATTGTTGACATATTCAGCCCCATTATCTGTTCTTAACCTTTGTAGTTGATGTTCAGATTTATTTTCTACAAGAGCCTTGTAGGTCTACAAGAAGTAAAAAACACCACTCTTTAAGTTTTAATAAATAAACCCAAGTGTGTCTAGAGTACTCATTAATGAAGGTTAAGAAGAACTTGAACCCAGAGAGAAGGAGAAGAAAGTGGACCACACAAATCATCATGAACACGCTGCAAAAGGGCTGAGGCATGTTTGACAAAACTGTGTCCATGATGTTTTCCAAGAACAAAATTAGCACAAACACCTTCTCTGCAAGAAATGAGAGGAAGAGTAGTCACCATATTTTGATTACATAGTTGCTGCAACGAGCGATAGTTTAGATGAGAAAATCACTCATGCCAAAGTTATCTCAAGTTATCACTGCGAGCAATAAAAACTGCGGAAAATGGAGATGAGCCAAAGCTATTAAGCTTGTTCAAAAAAATAATTTTATTGACTATTATAGTGGCAAGGACATGCTCAGGATTTTTAAATACTTAATGGGAACTTGGTGAGGTTAAAACTCTATTGTTTTACCTTCACTTGAATGAGTGATTTGATACACTCATAGAAGGTTGCAGGAAAGACTTGGAACACATAATACATCATTGAAATGACCATTATCTACTTGAACTATTATAGACCTTATAACACTAAGAGATCGATCATCACCAATAAGTATTTGTATGGTGTTACAATCATTAAGAGTAGAAAAAATGGCTTTATCCTTAGCCATATGATAATATACTCCAGAATGAATAAGCCACTCATAAGAAGAAGAAGTAGAGGTTGCATTGAAGGAGAAACTAGAAGAAAAAAGTGCATGTCCATGAAAAGGTGTTAGAAAAGGAATAAATATTGATGTTGTGCTTCTACATTGCTGCTTCCAAGTCCTTGATATTTTTAAAACATTTAAACTCCACATGCCCATCTTTCCCCCAAAAATTACAATGTATGTTAGTCTTCTTACTCTTTGATTTTGGTCCTTTGTCACCATTAGAAGTAGAGGATAGATGAGAGGTTTTGGGACACTTATTTTTCTTATTTTTGCAAGGATGTTTCTTCTTAGGGTGATTGGTTTTATATTTATTTCTAGCCACTAGGGCCTTGTTACATGTAGGTGCTTTAGTTGAAAATGAAACTAACCTAAAAATAAAATGCCTGAGAACTGATAAAGGAGGTGAGTTTATTTCCAATGAATTCAACATATTTTGCGATAATAATGGGTTTAAAAGACAACTTACTATTTCCTGAACTCCATAATAGAATGGAGTTTCTGGAAGAAAAATCAAACAATGCAAGAAACAACAAGAACAATGCTTAATGGAGCTCAATGACTAAACAAATTTTGGGGAGAAGCAATTTACACAACAATATATATCTTGAACAAAGAACAAATAAGGGTAAATAATACAAAAAAAAACCTTATAAATTATGAAAACGAAAACCAAATATTTTCAAACATTTCAAAGTGTTTGGAAGCAATTGCTCGATTAAAATAAATGAAGACAATTTAGGTAAATTTGATTCCAGAACTGATGAAAGAATTCTCCTTAGATATGGTTATAGAAGCAAGGGATACAAATATTACAACAAAAGGACACATAATGTCCTTGAAACTATTGATGTAAGAATAGATGAAGGGTTTCTTCAAACCCAACCACAACCAAAGGAAAATCAAGAAGAATAGGAAGAAGTAAATCAAAAGGTTCATGAAGAGCAAGAAGAACGATAAGAGGAAGACACTAAGTCATTGCATTCAAAGGCTCCATTTTGTCCAAAAGAACCATATATATATCTAAACTCTTGGATACAAGGAATTAGAAGTTTAAACTAGAAGGAAGATTGTCAGTAGAACAAGCCATGATAACTGTTGGGACAGGGTCCCCTAGGGTCATTTTTGGGTTAAAATCCCAAGTTTTTGTATAGAAAGTGTAAAGTCTCCGCATTTTGTGGTCGCATGGCATGAAGATGTAGAGTGTCATAAAGGGTTTCTGCCCTTCGTTTATGTAAGTCATGTTGGCTTTAGGAGATCTACCCATGGTCTGCGGACCATGGGATTATATAAAAAGGGAAGTCTTAGAAGAGTCTAAGGTAGATTAGATTTGGTAATTGATGTTGATGTAATGGGTTAGTAAGAGCTAAGAGTGAAGAGTCTTAGTGTAGGAAAGAGGCTCTGCAGCTGTGTGTGTAGTGGCCTAGGGTAGAAGTCCACAGCTGAGTGCATGGACCCCTGCAGCTGTGTACGCAGGATAGTTAAGAGTTTGTAAAGAAGCTCTGAAGCATTAATAAAGAGGACTATTATGGAATTACATGTGTTTGATATATTTACTTCTGTTATGAATGCATGCGATTATGTTATGAAGAATTTTGGGTTTATGATTTAATGCTATATTGATATGCAAATCTATATGTTTTACTTTGTTATATGAATGCAACTAATAATATATGTTTCGCGAAGAATATCTTAATGTATGTTGAGGTTATCAAATACTTAAGCTGATCGAGGTAATTACAGAGGTAATAATAATTATAGAAGCACACAAGTAGATAAAGCACCTGTTTAGGGTTTACGAAGGACGATCACAGACCTTCGCGAAGGTCTCGAAGCCGAATAAGAGAAGTATATTGATAAGCCCTAAAAGGCTTATCAATCCACGTGAAGATGGTTTTAGGGTATAAAATGACATCACTACCATCTCTGGGTGCAGAAACTTGGTTCCTACATCCCCCCATACTACTTTGGGTGAGACTTTGGTCTGCGCTCTGTAGATTGATGCCAAAAGGGCCAATAGTGTAGGGGTTTGCTTGGCTAATTAACGCGGAACTTGGGTCAGTGCCAACTAAGCTAACAATAACTTAGTGCTACTATCCTTACATAAACGAAGGAAAAATGATAGGGTCCCCTAGGGTCATTTTTGGGTTAAAGGCCCAAGTTCTGGGGCAGAAAGCCCAAGTTTTTGTATAGAAAGTGTAAAGTCTCCGCATTTTGTGGTCGCAGAGCATGAAGATGTAAAGTGCCATAAAGGGTTTTCGCCCTTTGTTGATGTAAGTCATGTCGGCTTTAGGAGATTTACCCATGGTCCGTGGACCATGGGATTGTACAAAAAGGGAAGTCTTAGAAGAGTCTAAGGAAGATTAGATTTGGTAATTGACGTTGATGTAATGGGTCAGTAAGAGCTAAGAGCGAAGAGTCTTAGTGCATGAAAGAGGCTTTGTAGTTGTGTGTGTAGAGGTCTAGGGTAGAAGTCCGTAGCTGAGTGCGCAGACCCCTGTAGCTGTGTGTGCATGATAGTTAGAGTCTGTAAAGAAGATCTGAAGCATTAATAAAGAGGACTATTATGGAATTACATGTGTTTGATCTATTTACTTCTGTTATGAATGTATGGGATTATGTTATGAAGAATATTGGGTTTATGATTTACTGCTATATTGATGCGCAAATCAATATGTTTAACTTTGTTATATGAACACAAGTAATAATATCTGTTTACATGAAGAATATCTTAATGCATGTTGAGGTTATTAGATACTTAAGTTGATCGAGGTAAATACAAAGGTAAGAATAATTACAAAAGCGCGTAAGTAGATAAAGCACCTGTTTAGGGTCTGCGAAGGACGATTGCAGACCTTTGCGAAGGTCTCGAAGCCGAATTAGAGAAGTATATCGATAAGCCCTAAAAAGCTTATCGATCCACGCAAAGACGGGTTTAGGGTATAAAATGACATCACTACCATCTCTGGGTGCGGAAACTTGGTTCTTGCATCCCCCCATACTGCTTCGGGTGAGACTTTAGTCCACGCTCTTCAGATTGATGCCGAAAGGGCTAGTAGTGTAGGGATTTTCTTGGCTAATTAACATTGAACCTAGGTCAGGGCCCACTAAGCCAACAATAACTTAGCGCTACTATCCTTGATGGAACCCCAAAATTTTGCTCAAACTAGTTAAGATAAATAGGTCAAGGCCAAAAATGAAGAACTAGACTAGATTGAGAAGAATGATACATACGAGTATGTTATAAGACCTAAGGACAAAAATGTGTTTGGAATAGAGTGGGTCTACAAAAATAAGTTGAAATAAGATGAATGAGTTGCCAAGATCAAAACAAGACTTGTATGGAAAGGATATCAACAAGTAAAAGGCATTGAATTTGAAGAAACATTTGCTTCAGTAGCCTGACTTGAAACAATAAGAATGTTCTTGGCATTTGCAAGCTCTAAGGCATTTAATTTTATCAAATGGATGTAAAATCAACATTTCTAAATGGAGAAATACAATAAGAAGTATATATTGAGTAGCCAATGGATTTTAACTAACAAAAGACAAAGATTATATATGCAAATTAAAGAAAGCTATGTATAGGTTAAAGCAAACAATTAGGGCCCGGTACTCTAGGTTGGATAATTATCTTAAACATCAAATATTGAAGAGAGGGGCAACAAACAATAACCTCTACATCAATATTGAAAATGGTAACTTGTTGATCATTGTTGTTTATGTGGATGAATTAATTTTTGGAAGTGACGCTGATTCAATGAGAAAAAGTTTAGCAACTAACATGTAGGAGTTTGAAAATTCTGTGTTGGAGGAATTGTCTTTCTTTCTTGGTTTGTAGGTTCATCAATTAGAAAGAGGCATCTTTATTTCTTAGACCAAATATTTTAAATAAATATTGAAGAAGTTTGGTATGGAAAATTGTGCACCTGTGAGCACTCCCATGAAAATGACATGCAAAATCAATAAGGATGATGAGTCCCTAGAGAAAAATCAGACCATGTATAGGGCCATGATTGGAAACCTTCTTTACTTAATACCTTTATGATCATATATCATGCAAGTAGTATGTTTGGTGGGTAGATTTTAGTCAATCCCCAAAAAAAATCATGTGAATACAATAAAAAGAATATTAAGATATCTATAGGGCATTGCAAATTTTGGCTTGTTGTATCAAAGGGGCATATAAATTACTATTAGAGCTTATATAGATGTATATTGGGCTAGTAGTTTTGATGATAAGAAGAGAACCAATGGGGGTGGGGGATTATTTTTAGGCAGCTATTTGGTCTCCTAGATTAATAAGAAACAAACCTCCATTTCTCCATGCACAACTAAGGTAGAGTATATTGCAACAACATCATGTTGCTCAAGTCTTGTGGATGAAACAAACTCTAAAGGATATTCAAGAAAATGGTGATTAGCCCATTCCCATCATGCGTGACAACATTAGTGCTATCAATATCTCTAAAAACCCTGTTATGCACTCTAAGACAATACATATTCCTATCAAGTACCATTTTCTCAGAGAACTAGTTGTTGATCATGTTGTCAAGTTAAAATACATTCCAAGAAAAGATCAAATTATAGATGTATTTACTAAAATGATTCCCAAATATAGTTTTGAATATCTTAAAAATGAGATGGGTGTAATTTCTTCCTAAAAATGGTAAGCGGTCCACTAATTTCAACCAAGAAGCATGTTGGAGACAAGGGGAGTTCAAGGAAAGAGTATGCATTAGCACAAGGGGAGTATATGTCCTTTGCCATTGATGTCAAAGGGCAAGAATAAGAAAACAACAAGAGAAGAACAACAAAAAAAAGATAGGGGGAGCCTATCCCAAGATTATTAATAACTAATAGGTGTCTAGTGGTGTTGCCATCAATGCAAAAGCAAGATATTGTTTAGCATGTATTTTAATTGATGTGTCATTGAGGTCAATGGTATTTCATTGATGTTGTGTTGTCAAAGTTGTAGTCTAGGTAACATATATTTGAAGGCATTTCTTCTCTAACTCCTTAGTCCAAATGAGAATGAATTTTTCATGGTGGAATAACTTGTTCTGAGATATTTTCCACTTCTTTAAACTCCACAAAAATCAGAAGAAAATTGAATTTGAAGAAAAGAAGGCTAGGAAAGGTTCCATTTGGTCAAATTTCCATTGAATGATTGAATTTGGGCATCTGTGATCCAAATGGAAAGTGGCATATACCCATGGTATTCATTCCATGGATTCTAAAAGCTACATTGTGGTGGGAAATCTGTCCCTTTATAAAATGTGACTTATTACTTATAGTTTTTTTTAGTTACAATACCACAAGTAAATTCCATGGGTGGGTAAATACCATGGGTAGATGAATACCACAGGTGGATGCCACTTACAATACCATGGGTGGATGCCACTTACAATACCATGGGTAGATTCCATGGGTGGATGAATACCATGAGTTAATGAATACCATGGCTAGATGCCACTTTCCATTCAGATCAAACATACTGCCTATGGATATTTATAACATAACTCGTTGTAGTGTTTACAACGACAACTACTGAAAACATGATAAACATATCGCTTACTGGAGCTTTATAACACAACTCATTTCAATAATTACAATAACAACCACATATATACTCATACACATTTTCTTCGACCAACAAATAAACATAATGTCTATGGAGCTTTACAAATCTAGCTCGATACAATATTTACAATAATATACACATATACTCATATGAAAATTTGGTCTAACCAGAAAAAAAAGGATATGATGCACACATCAATGATAGGGAATCCAAAGGCTAACACCTCGACCCTCAAAGTAGTACCAAGATTCACCTCCTCCCCCGGAAGTCTAGAATCCACTACCTAAACCAAGTCTACATCCAATGTCCAACGTTACAATCCTTGCACTAATTGTGCTCTCAGTGAAAAATAAACAACTCATTATTCCATGGAACACTCCTAATGTTCTTATGATTCCATATGGCAATGCTAATAACCCAAAATAAATCCAATCCTTGGCCTTCTCTTCTTTTCTACACAGTCCCTTGAGCAATCCAATCGTCCCCTTCTGTGCAGTCACACATCTTCCAAGTTCCACTGACATCCCCATCTATGAAGATCCATCCTTTGGCAAGGATTCCTTGCATCAGAAGGTACAAAAACCAGGGGATATCCCTACCTCAAAAACCAATGTCCCATAATGGCCCTGCTCCTGAAGTCCTTTACCAACATACTTTTGCATGTTTCGATTCCTTTTACTGTTCCTACTAGCATCTTCTGGCAACGAATTCCAACCATCCAAACATGGAAATTTTATGCTTTTTGGTACCAAGCACATAATTTCCATTAGGCTAAAAAAGAATTGAAATAAATTTAAACCATACCTCATTGGTAGCCCATCAGTAAGGTAAAATTGTAATTTTGTTTACTTCCTGTCACAACAAGTCAAACTATCTCTTTGATTAAATCATCATATATAAAGGTATCACATCTAGTGAGCTTATAACTCAATAATCATAAATCAGAATCATAGATCATGTGCATAATTAAAATTGAAATAAAATACCGATATTTATCTTTCAATGATTCTTTGCCTCTACCTTTGTTCTTTGTCCTTTTCATACACACACTGAATTAGTTTCCAAACCCTACAAGCACCTAGTGCCCTCTCTTATCTTCAACCATGTATACACACTGGATAAGTTTCCAAACTAACAAGCACCCAATGCCTTCTCTTTCATATAAGAAAAAAGGGTGTTTAGAGACAATACCATCTCAACCCTTAATATCAATAACTTAGGGTTGGTCTCATCCCAAGTTGTCTAGGGCTCCAAAGAGTTTGTCCTAATTGGTAGGCTCCAGGGACTAATAACTCAACCACAACCTTTAGGGCACCCAAGCTATTATATGGCTCCAGAGCATTTGTCCCAACCCATAGGCTCCAGGGACTAATAACTCAACGCACAACTTCTAGGGGACCCAAGCTATTACACGGCTTCATCCCATAGCCTCCAGGGATCCAAAGAATTGATCCCCAAAATGTACACATACACATAGTGCACATCACAACACATACACCCAAACACGGTGTACAATACAATAGATACACCTACACATGGTGTACCATACAATATATACACATACATAGTACAACACAACGAGTACACATGCCACAATACAAAGAATGCACAATGCAAATGACACAATACCACATGTACACAACACAACATGTATGACACGTACAAAACACCGCATGTGCACAACACAACATGTATGACACGTCCACAACACCACATGTACAACATGTACACAATACGACATGTAAACAACAATCGTACTGCACATCCAGAGACCACACTATCTCTACTAGGCAACCTTTCCTCTAGTGTCTTTCCACCCAACTGCGTGCATCCACAACGCAAGTCCCGGGTCTATGGATCTTTCCACTATCCATGCTTGTCCCAACATGTTGCATATCACACTTCTTTTATTCTGTTGATGTATCATTCAATGTTGCTTGTTGATGAGGCTCATCAATAGGTACATTTTATGGGTCACAATGCCATCCTTCAGCTTGTTAAATTATATTTTTTCTCACATTTTTTGTTATATTATGCTTAATGTGTGAGTAAAATATGTGTTGCTATGTCTCGTGGCCTAATGTGTGTTAAATTCAGGAATTGGAGAAATTTTGAGTTAGTTTGAGTGTAGGAACTCTGAGTAGACAAGCAACATATATTCTAGGAGGTGTTCCACCTCCTTAACTCCTCCAATCAGTCAAAGATCGCCCACTCTATTTCATCAACTTGGTTCATTGGTAGCCAAGTAGGCTGAGTTCATTGATAGCGGAGCCAGTGCAAGTCAAAGAAGAGTTATATTCACCTATTCTCGAGTTAGGGAGTCAAATATCCCTATTTTCTAGGGAGATGTTGGTAGCTCCACTTTTGATAAACAAACAAGCTAAGGGATTCATTAGGATTCAAAGTTTTATTTTAGCCAAGAGGCCATTGATTTGAAGCACATTTTACTGTTATTTTGATGATGTATTTGAAACTTTTTGATTGATAATGAGAGGTTTTTTTTTTTTTTTTTTTTTTTTTTTTTTTTTTTAATTTTATATCCAGCGTTGAGTTGACTCAGTGGGCTGAAGCTATTGTGTTAGGGCCCAACCCTAGCAACAGAAGTTCCTCCCTTGTATCTATATTCTTAGTCTAGAATGTTGAGTAATTGCTAAAGTTTATTCATGTTTCTTTTAGCTTAGAAGATTGATTAAGTTGTTTATCATGCATGTTTCCTTTAGCTTAAAGGGTAAATTAGCTGTTGCAGTTTAGTATAGTAAAGACCATCAAAAATCCTGTGACAATGACCCCTATCTTATCTCCCTCATGGGATCATGATTAGAGGACCCCACTATCATAGCCCAAAAATAGAGTGTAATTTCCTGTTCATTGCCTAGATCAAGTTTTAGCATTAGTTAGATAGTTGTTTATGATTTCTTGGAAAGATTTACATTTGTTATTTTTCTTATCATGATTGTTGTAGCTTAGGAGGTAGTTCATTTCATAGATCAAGTTCTTAGCATTGGTTAGATAAGCTTTTCCAAATTCAACTCATCTTTTCCACATTGACTTGTAATAATTTGCAAATGAAAAGAGAAACATGTGCATGTGTGATTGAAGGGTTGTTGGATATATATGCAAGGAAGCCTTTCATCAACTCCATTTATGTCTTCTCCATCTTATTTTGATGCATGCCAACCCATGTTTTAGATCTTTGTTTTTCAGTCACCGTGAGCAACCATCTAAGCCCAAATATGGCCTTATTGAAGTACTGGGCTTGGCTAAGGGTGTTGATCACCTTCCCTACATTTCCCACAACCTTCATACAACCTTCCAACACTTATCTCACCATTTTTACCCTCCAAACACTCTCAGACAACTTCCTGTAGTATTTCAGGACATCCTGTAGCAGTATAGGAATCCTATAACAACATCCTGTAGCACACCTGTAACAACCTATTTTGACCTTATTTTGACCTACAATGATAGCCTAGCTCTATTTAGGAGTAGTTTGACCCCTCATCTTGGATTCCATGACTAGAAGTGCCACCTAGACTAGTCCCTTCACTCCTTTTCCTTCTTTGCAAGATCAGATAGCATTAGTTCTTTCATTTATGAATTTAACAACTAGAACTTTATTTAATTTGTAGTGTGAATTAGATAGTCAATGCATGCATTCTTGAATTATGAAATGGTAGAATAATCTTCTGTTTTCAAGCAACCATGATAGCTAGATGGTTGAGTGCAAGTTAGCATAGTTTCCTTTCTGTAAATTAGCATAAGATTTGTGT
This sequence comes from Pinus taeda, assembly GCA_000404065.3. Classification (NCBI taxonomy): domain Eukaryota; kingdom Viridiplantae; phylum Streptophyta; class Pinopsida; order Pinales; family Pinaceae; genus Pinus; species Pinus taeda. Next base: position 175,166 of record APFE031350629.1, read on the forward strand.
TCTTTCATAACACTTGCAAGTTGACGACATTCATTTTTGAGTTGAAAATAATTTACTTTTTCTACACTAGAAGTAGCCTTTACATTTTGATTTCAGTAGTTAGACTCCTTTCAGTTCAATAGAGGAATGGTTTGGAACCCTAATGATCAAGTGACCTAGTTGAGGGCGGCATGAGTAGGATGATGCATCCACTATGTATATATCACTATCATTTCTAAGTTTGTACGAAACCACGAGTTGATAAAGTAAAGTTGGTATCTTTGGGAGTTGCAACATTCTTGTTGCAATACTAAGGCTCATCAACTACCATATCATAAACATAGATATAGTTATAAACACATAATATAGAAATCATACCCACATGATACTAACCTCATAGATCTTCCATGACTACTTTTCCCCCTTGATTCCTCATAAACCAGGAATATTTTCATGCCATTCACCTGCATAAAACCATCATTCTTCCACAAGAATGATCCCCGACGATCCCGTCTAACAATGAAATTCACACACACACACACACACACACATATAAACATTGTCATAATCATGATTACAACACAATTACCAGCGTTCATAAGATCAAGGTTAAGAGAACTCCATTTATCCGTGCACAACATGCACAACATTGATAACAACTGTTCCCAACATAACCAAGGCATATGTTACCTCAAATCCAATTACTTTACCTTTCCTGTTACCTTTCTCATGATTATCCTACCACTGTCCATTTATCCCCATGGACCTAACTAGCCTAATCGACTGTTGTGTTCTTGCCTTCAACCGCCCTTTATACATGCACTAAGCTTCATGTGGGTCTTACATTACCTATTGGGTTTCATTAAGCTCTCCCCAAGCTCCATCAACTTTCCTCTTCCCCCACCAGTTCCCAAGATCCTCAAAACATAAAAGGAAAGAACAAGAATCAAACAAGAAGAAAGCCATGAAAAACCAATAACAATACGACACCACAAACAAAGTGGCATGGACATGTACCAAAAACAATCAAAACCACAAATCAAGTGCAAAAAAATTCACAAAACATCGAAAGCACAAAAATTTCAACAGACACCATGTCTCAACCCCCATGGTTTTCTAGTGCTTCCAATGAAAAGCTCAAATCGAGTGTTCTTCAAGATCAGTGGTGATATTTTTTGCCATGCAATTCCCTTCATCATATTGTCATAAACACACAACTGTCAATGCTAAAAAAAATGTAACAATATACCAATTACCTCGCCTTGTTGTATCCAGCAAGCTACCCTGCAACTGAACACCTGCACATATCATCTCTCAAGGGATTTGAATTCCCTTGATGGATCTAGTTATAATGCCAAACTATCTATTATGCTTGCATTTGATCAATCATCTTCCATGTAGCTTCCCTCGGCCCAAAGTGCTTCCACGCACCTTAACATGCTCTATTACTTGATTTCAGAGCATGATATTATTCTGTTGTAACATGTATTGAGGATATTCATGGAACTCTTCCCCTGATTCCACTTCCACCTCAATGATGAATTCCTAATGACCTACTTTACTTTTATCCAATGTTGCATAGATCTGAGGAATCCTATGACCTACATCCGCAACTATTTTCACCTCCTATGTACTGTAGATATGAGGCCTTCCATGATCCATTTGAACCACTCTGATATAAAGGGAAATCCTTCCCGCGATGATCTCCACCATGAGTCCAACACTGCAATGGTTCTCTACCATTTCCTTTACTCTTCTACTCTATAGGTTGATACCAATGTACTCTCTCAATTGCATTGAACTTCTTATATAGAGCCACATTACCTTGTCACCTGCATCCTAATATCGTCCTTGCTTCTCAAGCCATCTTCCTTTATTATTCTCATTCTCTTTCTAGTCATGCTTGAATTTGGGATTGTGCTTTGACTACTCATAACAATGCTTCACATCTTCCCACCAGATATATTCTTTCCCTTGAATAAAGATCACTATCTTGGCTTTCATATTCTATGAATAATCATGAAATCTGAAGAACTTCTTCATCCCAGGAAACCATGCTTTTACATCTTTTGACTTAGTCAACTCATCATCAAGGTAGGAGACTTATATTTCCTGAACTCTTCCAGAAAATACTACTTCTCACTCCTCTTATAAGGATGATGGCGGTAATTACAATGATCTCTCTCTACACCAAAGCTAGAATGGCACCCATAAGCACTACCTCTCCTACTCGGTGTATCCAAGATATTCCACCTCTGACTGTGTCATCCCTGTCCAACCTATATCTTGATTGATACCTGCTACCATATGCCCTATTAGTATTATCCTCCTGTCCATGACTTATCCTTAACTGTCCATATCTCTCCAAATCTAAAAGGCTCTGAATGCTGAATTCATTAATCTTGGCTTGCTTCTCTTGTGATCTGGTAAGACTTTCCTATGCCTCAATCAATCTATCATTGTCGGCCTTACAACTTGTTAGGTTCATATACCAATAGGAGGCATAATTTTGAATGACTAAGGTTAAGCTTTGTAATATTGTACATACCTTTGTTTTCTGCAAATGTTTTCCATATTAAAAAATTAAAAAATGTAAAGAGGGTGTGTCTTAAAAGAATAATCAGAGGACAAAAAGAGTGAGAAAAGGTCAAAAAATGAAAATATATGAACCCCAAAAAACGAAAAGAGACCATGAAAGTGAGCAAGTCTAAATGCCAATACTATTTACTTTTATGCATAATAATGATTGTGTGTAGCGTGTTATTCACGCCATAGTCCATGGTAATCAAACTGTTTAATCTTGAATATATCATGCTTTGAATTTTATGTTTATAGTTAGAGAATAAAATATGACCAAACAGTTTAATCTTGGCAGATCATTATATAGGTAGATAAAATAAAAGGAGCTCATAAGTTTAATATGAGCCCTTGGATGATATAAGGTCAGAAATAGACAATTTGTTTGTTAAAGAAAAGATAGAATAAGGGTATGCTAGCTTAAATGCCCCCAAATAAATGAAGAAAAAATGTTAGGGTGAAAAATGGGTAAGTAGAAGAAAGTTTGTTGAAGTATAAAGTTAAATGGATCAAAGTACATGTATGTTATGAAACCAACTCACAAAAAAATAGAAAAGATAGATCAATGCCTTAGAATTCAGCCTCGTCGAGAGGGAAACCTCCTTTACATTACATAAATGAATAATTCTTGCATGATTCAAATGGCAAAACCTCCTTTCTATATATAGGAGTCTAAGGGGTCACAATATAACCAAGCTGACCTAACAATAATAATATAAGGGCACAAAAATAACAATAGAGGGATTCTATGGGGCATAGTAATAACAATATGGGGACAATAGGAGCAAAACAATATTAATAAGGGATACAATTACAATATTAATGGGGGCATCACTAGTACTATAGGGACCTAACATGCCCCTCTCCTTAAAAAAAGTGTTGTCCTCAACGCTTGAGTAGTTCTGGATGCTTCTGTATAAAATTCTCATCCTTCCATGTGGAATCTTGAGTGGATAAGTTCTTCCACTTGATGAGATACTCTGAAATGGATCGATTTTGTAGTTGTCGAGTTCTTGTTTCTATGACTTCTTCCAGTTCCAATATAAATTTTCTTTCCTCGTCAAGTTCTGGCAATATTGTTTGAACTGGGAGCTTGTCGCCTATAACCTTCTTTAAACATGAAACATGGAAAACTGGCTGCCCTCAAGAAGCTACAGGAAGCTCCAATCGCTCCAATTTGTATGCCATAGTACCAATCTTTTGCAACACCTTGTATGGACCATAATACTTTGGTGACAATTTTTTATCCTTCTTAGCTTGCTTGAGGGACATTTGTTTATATGGTTGTAGCCATAGGAATACCCAATCACCTACATCAAAACTTCTTCACTGCGATGTTGATTTGCCCGTTGTTTCATTCTATTCTGTGCCAACACAAGGGTATCCTTTAAGAGTTGGAGAACTTGTTGTTGATGCTCGATGTGATGTTCCACTGCTTGAACCTTAGAATTTTCTCTTAAATATGATGTGATGGATGGTGGATGATATCCATAAAGTGCCATAAATGGGGTCATTTTTGTTGTAATATGGAAGGAAGTGTTATATCACCATTCAGCTAGAGGCAACCATTTGACCCATTGTGTCTGTTTATCAGATACAAAGCAACAAAGATATCCTTCCAAACATTTGTTTACTATCTTCGTTTGCCCATCAAATTGAGGATGATAAGATGAGCTATGAGCTAATTGAGTACCAAAACAAGAAAATAATTCTGTCCAAAAATTTCCTGTAAAACTGGGATCTCTATCACTTACAATAATATTTGGGTTTCTATGTAGCTTTTTAATTGTTTCCATAAATGTTGTAGAAACTGTATTGGCTTTAAATGGATGTGATAATGCACAAAAGTGTGCATACTTGGTAAGTCTGTCAACTACCACCATGATGAAACTCTTTCCCTCAGACTTGGGTAAACCTATGATAAAATCCATTGAAACCTCCTCCCAACGTTGGCTTGGAATGGATAAAGGTTGTAATAGACCTGGTGTCTTAATTGTTTCAGCTTTATTTTGTTGGCATACCAAACATTCCGCCACAAACTTTTGAATATCCAATTTAAGGCCATCCCAAAAAAAATTCCTTCTTAACCCTGTGGTAAGTTTTTAAAAATCCTGAGTGCCCTCCTAAGGGAGAAGCATGCAATTCTAGAAGAATCTTTTGTTTGAGTTGGGAATTCTTACAGAGGTATAAGTGATCTTTGTACCATAACGAATCATTTTTCCAGCTAAATGTATCAGATGTACTGGAATCTTGTTGTAACTTTCGAATAAGTTCCCACACTTCTTTGTCATTCTTCCATACCTCCCTTGCTTTGTTTATCCAATCTGGTTGGATAATAGAAATAACACACAACAATGCTTCCACATCCTCATCCTTTCTTGAGAGTGCATCTGCCACAACATTTTGCTTCCCTTTTTTGTATATGATTTCAAAGTCATAACCCAACATCTTTGTGACCCATTTTTTTTGTTCTTCAGAGGATAATGTTTGTTCTAAAAAGTATTTAAGACTATCATGATCCATTTTTACCTTGAGGTGTCTTTCCATTAGGTAGGGTTGCCATTTCTTAAGTGAATGTAGTATTGCCGACATTTCCTTCTCACAAATATCTTTGTAAATACTTTCCCTTGATTGGATGACTTTAGCAAGCAATGGGTCTTTCATATTTCATTAAAACAACACCAATTCCATTTCCAAAAGCATCACATTCCAAAATAAAGGTTTTCGTGAAGTTTGGTGTAGCTAAGACCGGTGCTTGGCACATTACCTGTTTAAGATATTCGAAGGCCTTTGTTGCTTCTGGAGTCCATGAAAATGCATCTTTCTTCAACAATGTTGTTAGAGGTGCTGCTATTTTCCCATAATTTTTAACAAACTTGCGATAATACCCTATCAACCTGAGAAATACTCGCAAATTCTTTATGGATGTGGGGATTTCCCATTCCTTAATGGCTTTCATTTTTCTAGGGTCTACCTTAACTCCTTCATGAGATACAATATGACCCAGATATTGCACCTCTTGTACTCCAAAGAAACATTTGGATATTTTTGCATATAATTGTTTCTCTTCCAATAGTTGTAGCACCCTGTGAACATGTTCAACATGATCCTTCCAAGACTTGCTGTAGATTAGTATATCATCAAAAATGCCAACACAAATTTTCTAAGGAAAGGTTTGAAAATGGAATTCATCAAACTTTGAAATGTAGAAGGCGCATTAGTAAGGCCAAAAGGCATGACCAAAAACTCATAGTGACCCTCATGAGTTCTAAATGCTATTTTCGAAATGTCTTGAGCTTTCATTATGATTTGATGATTTCCTGAACGAAGATCTAACTTGGTGAAGTAAATTGATCCATGCAATTCATCCAATAATTCATCAATGACAAGAATGGGAAATTTATCTTTAATAGTGAGATTGTTGAGCTCCATATAATTTGTACACATGCGCCATGATCCATCCTTCTTGTGCACCAATACTACTGGAGTAGAGAAATAACTTTGGCTAGATTTAATTATACCAGCCTCAAGCATTTCTGCAACCATACATTCAATTTCACTCTTTTGGGCATAGGGATATCTATACGGCCTGATGTTTGGAGGAACACTTCTTGAAATCAAATGAATAGCATGATCATGACCACAAATAGGTGGGAGACCTTTGAGAGTCTAAAATACCTTGGAATGATTATCCAAGACTCTTTGGAGATTTGGAGAAATAAATGATTTTTATGTGGAAACATCTAGCGAACATAATTGTGCAATTACACCTCGTTGTTCCTTTCTTAGAAGCTTTGTCGTACTGTTAGATCTTATTATCTTTCTCGGTTTCCCTAAAATACCCCTTAATTCAACTTCTTTTCCTTTTGCATAAAATTTCATGAAAAGTTCTTGAAAGTTAGAAGCTATTGTACCCAAAGATTGTAGCCATTGGACTCCTAGTACAACAGCAACACCTCCCATTGGAGTGGAAAGCATTGGGCTTCTCAATACATATTATCCCATGGACAACTTGATATTATAGCACTTTCTAGATAAATTTATCGCTCCTCCATTTGAAACCATTACTTGACACTCTGGTGCTGGATATAGGAAGCAATTCAATTCTTTTGCTATCTTACAATGAATAAAATTGTGGGTACTTCCTGAATCAGTCAACACTATTACCTTTTTTTCTTGATTTGTCCTTCTACCTTGATGGTTTCAGGAGTTGTAATTCTAGCCAATGCATTACAATATATGGTCAGATTCATTTCTTCTTTATCTAGGCTTTATTCCTATAGTATATCCTCTTCTTTTGACCTTTCTTTCTCCTTTTCTTCTTCCTCTTCACAATCTATGTAGAATAATTTCTTCTCCGCACACTTATGACCTTTAGTGTATTCGCTATCACAACTATAACAAAGCCATTTTGCTCTTTTCTCTTCCAATTGTTGTGGTTTCGACCTTATAGGTTGTGGAAGGCAAGGAGCAACAACACTTACATATTTATAGTTGTGAGTGGTATGCTTCCTAGTTGCCATAATTTTTCTTTCCAATTTTCTTGCTAACCTGAATGCCTTGTTCAATGAATCAGGTTCCCAAAGGTGAATGTCATGTTGGATATTATCCTTTAAAGTCCCTATCAACACATCAATCCTATGCTCCTATGGAATATTTTTTACCCTTATGTTCAATTTTTGGAACTCCTCATTGTGCTTCATTATTGAACCCTTTTGTTTGAGACTTATCAATTGGCTAAAAAAGGTGTTGCTTTTTGTATCCTCATAATGTGCTATAAATTCTTCCATAAAAATTGCGCAAGCGATAATTTGTTTATGAGAGCAAATCCATTGATACCATACAAACTAATTTGGTTCCAAATATGAAGTTGTAATACGTACCTTTTGTGTGTTTTACACATTATTGAAATCGAAAAATTGCTCCATTTCTAATATCGATGTTGTGGGATTCTTGCCATCAAACTTCCTCGTATTGATTTTTGGAATATGGTGGGTCTTCTATCCAATATTAGAGTCTATGGAATCATGATTAACATTTCTTTTGTTCTCCTCTTGAGTTTCCTTTACTACCCTTTCACCATTAGTGACTATTTCTTGTAGCAACTTATTCATATTTATCTTTAATTCTTCTATCTTATCATCCATGCCATCCATTTTAGCATCCATGCCATTCATCTTAGCTTCCATGCGTTTCTTTAAACAATCCATCTTATCTTCTACACCTTTCTTTAAACCATCAATCTTAGATTCTGTTACTTTTTGTGCAAATGACACTTGTTGCACTTGGTCTCCTAATATTGATATATCATGTTGCATTTCTTCCTCTTCTTCATGAGTCATGCTAGAGGTTTCAGGTTTCTTACTAGGTGTTTGCATTTAATTTCCTCAGGGCATCAATTACTAATAATAATGCTTTACTATGCCCTTTGAATTCCTTCAAACTAATTATCCAAACAAAGCTTATGCAAAGATTTAAAAAAAAACTACACACCTTTTTTCACTTTTTAAGAGCTTGATATTGAATCTGATGTATCTCTGTAACTTCAGACCATCCAGTTCTGAAATTTCGACCTCTAGTAGCCCTCCGTGTCGCCTTTCTAATGCCACTAGTATGATCAAAATACGATTCTCCAAAGAAGAGTTACAATCTCCCAAGATGACCTGATTATAGACCTTTCCAGAAGAGAAAACTTGTATGACGTACCATGTGTCACTGTTTCGACCTTTGGCTTTGAACAATATATACAAGGAATTACATTCCATCCTCTTTCTGTACCTTCTTACAAAATTTCAATCCAATGCTCAGAGAGAAAGTTATGATAATTTTCCCCAGGTCACCTGTTTGGAATGTAATTCAGGAGTCTGCAAAAAGACCAACTTCCTCAGATCATATCTCCACAAATAGACCACAAAAAGCTCAAAACTTCGAACCTAAGGTTCAATGTGACTTTGTCTCAAATGGGATTGTTTTTTCATTTCTTAAACATCACAGAAAAAAATTATAGCAAAAATGCCACGTTGACCTATTTGAAGTAGTGAAACCCTAGAATCCAAAGCTCTGATACCAAATGTTATGAAACCAACTCACAAAAAGATAGAAAAGATAGATGAACACCTTAGAATTTAGCCTCTTCGAGGGGACAACCTCCTTTACATTACATAAATGAACAATTCTTGGATGATTCAAATGACAAAACCTCCTTTCTATATATAGGAAGGGGTCCCAATATAACGAAGTCAACCTATCAATAATAATATAAAGGCACAAAAATAACAATAGAGGGATTCTATGGGGCATAGTAAGGACAATATGGGGACAATAGGGGCACAACAATATTAATAAGGGATACAACTATAATATTAATGGGAGCATCAATAGTATTATAGGGACCTAACATTTTATTAGTAGCCTCTTGACCATTACAAGTTTTGAGCAGTTCCAGCATTGCCAAAACCAATTGCTACCTTTTATACCACTTGTTCCTCTAGGATGAGTTGTCTTTAAGCTCTTTTCAAACTCATAAAAGATAAAAAAATTGCCAAGCATTTTTCCCTTTTTTACTCATTAAAGAGAATAAAAATGGGGAGTCTACTTTCAGCTCTTTTTCGAATCTTTAAACACAAAAAGATTACCGAGCTGTTGTCATTTTGACCTCATTAAAGGTTGTGAAACACCATTCACCCAGTATATGTTTACACCTTTTTCGAGTTGGGATAAACTATTTATGAAAAAGGTACTCCTTGATTGAAATGATCAAGTTGTTCTCTCAACTATCATTTTCTACATTTTCTAGCTTGGGAGACAAAAATGTACGAAAATGGACCATGTGGAGTTTTCCTTTTCGTGTCTTTTTCAAACTCTTTAAACATGAAAAAGGTACCGAGTTACCCCTTTGTTTGACTCGTTAACACATTAAATGAAATTGGATTCATCGCCATGAAAAACGTGAGCTTCTCCTTCCTAGGGCTCATTAAACTTACTAGGTCGAATTTATCCAAAGGATGAACTTACAGTGCAAGCATATGTTATCCCCTTCAAGCTTGCGATCAAAAATAATTCGGGTACCTGCCAAAAATGGTGGGGGGGAATTTGGAAATTATATCAGTCGTGTTAGTAGCTCACCCTTGAACATGATTTTGGAAATAATACTGAGAGGGGGGGTGAATCAATATTAGCAAGTCAATAATATTTCATTTCCATATTCTGATTCATATAGACTAGTTTAATTAATGAAACTTGCATGTATACGCAACTGTATATAAGGCAACTAGTGTATAACATATAAACTTATAATTTAGTTAATTCTTCATATTTTGATCTTAAATTTGAGCATCATAACCATATAAATAGTAACTGGGAGTAGTAAAAACAGAACAGATAGTCACACACATGAACACAAGATATAAGGTGGAAACCCAATGTGGGTGAAAAGCACCTGTTGTAATCGTCTCTATCTTCCTTTTAATAAGAAACTTATTTTTACAATATTTTGTATTGGTGCAGTCTTATACCAGTACACAAGCTTCCACTTGAAAAAGGCTACAACCTTCTCTCATTCTGCAGCTTCTCCTAGAAGGGAGTTATAACCCCCTATCTCTCGTACTAGCTGATGTGTTTACTAATACGTAGGTGTTGACCTACAGAAGGTTACATCCTTCTCTTTTCTTCTAGGGACCACATTTCATAAATTTTCAGCCTGGATCCATCAATAACATCAATCAAACATCAAATATATCTGCATCAACCAATCTTGTTTGCACCAACCAAAACTGAATCAAACAATCACCTTCTCTGAATGTTGTAACTAGAATACAGTAATAGTAACTAGAACCCAGAACACTGCAAAAACAATCAAAAGTAGCTAAAGCATATTTTATGAGGTGTATGCTACTTCAATGTGACGAAACTGTGTGCATACACACTTGTATCAAGACAAACCTGTGTATATGCACTTTTGAAATGCCGAACCAGTGTGTATACATGCCTTTGCTATAATGAGCCTACGTATAAATCTGTAAATGATGATTTTAACCTTTAAAATTATTCAGACATCAGTTATACCTAGATCATCATATTTATAGATTACGACATGCGCCAATTATTCAGATAAAATATCAAAACCACACAAAGATACTTCTCTTCAAGCCTTAAGATCTTGACCCATCAATAGAACTTATCCTTCATCAAGCGCTCAGGTTCATCCTTGATTCAGATCCATATGTGAACCATAACCCAATCACTTGTGTTCTAGATCTTTCTCTTCATTAGATATTCAATTCATGAGTGGCTTTGCCTAATGATCTTCTCCTCCTTTTATAGTCTTAGGCCTTACTCAATACCATGGTCCAAAACCACTTAGAATCAATACCTTGGACCAAATACCTAGGATCAACATGTCAAACAAGATATCTTGGACCAATACCATGGATCACAATACCATGGAGCAAATACCACGAACCAAAACCAAGTTTTCCAACATGTACGTGACTTTCCTTTCGTGAAAGTGTGTGTGTATGCTATAGACACCTTTTGGTCTTCTAATACACATGTACACTCGGCTTGGTCAATGGGAACCTATGTATACCTCTCTTTTCTCATTTTGTGAGCCTAAACTGTGATCTGTCATCTATGTGAGTTGCCATCAAGGACAACACCTATGTCATAGCACTAAATCTATGTCATAATGCCAACAATCTCCCACTTTGGACTTGATGGCAACCCCAAGTCACTCTCACCCCTTTTCATCAAGGGTAAAGGGTTATTCTCCCCTTGAGTACATGCTGCATTCTCTGATATGCTGTAGTGTGTTGTCCATGCTCCCCCTGACTGTAATAAAGGTCTCCAAAAATATTTTCTACATTTCCTATCACCAAAGACTCATACATACATCCATCTCCCAACCAAGTGGGGATATACCAAATGTTTATACATGACAGAATAAGAAAATTACATCATCCATCCCATGCATAGTGGGGAAGAAAAATAGGTCATTATATGACCTTGATAATAAAAGATATACATGACATAGAGACAGTATATCTAAAACAAGACTATGATAGTTAGTAGCAACTATTTTTAGCAACATCTGTCAATCACCATCCAAATCAGCAACCATGATCTCCCTCTACACCTATTCCACCCAAATCTATGAATTTGTACCAAGATATTCTAAGATAATGCCAACAATGCATTATTAGAAGTATATGCTCCCCCTGAACCCGTGCCAAATGATCACTATCAGACCCATATCAGACTCTTTTCATCTTGAGTCCAGCCCACTGTTTTAATTCAAACCAACATATACGCGATTGTATCCATAGAAATTGGCGTATGTACATGGATACGCTTCATGAAACTTGCGTCCAACCACTTTTCTCTGAAATAGATAAGTTTCAAGCAAGATGATGCATCAACCACTCCCAGCTTCTGCCTGAGATATTCAAATGTCTCTCTAGGTAGTGGTCTCGTGAATATATCAGCAACCTGTTCTTTGGAGGGAATGTACTCCAATTTGACCATTTGTTCAGTCACTTGTTCACGAAGAAAATGATATTTGATAGGTATGTGCTTGGTCTTGGAATGCATGATCAGATTCTTTGAAATACTGATTGCACTTGTATTATCACATAGAATGGAGATGGGTGGAGTACATGTAATCTGAATGTCTTGTAATGTTTGCATCATCCAAAGGAGTTGTGTGCAACAAGATGCAGCAGCCACATATTCTGCTTCAGCTGTAGATAATGCAATTGAACATTTTTTCTTGCTGAACAAAGACACTAATATGGAACCCATATAGAATACACCACTAGTAGTGCTTTTTCGATCATCCACACTTCCTGCCCAATCTGCATCTATATATGCATGAAGTGTAAAATCTGTATCTCTAGGATATCATAAACCAAAGTTTTGTGTTCCTTGAAGATATTTGAAAATCCTTTTGACTGCCTGAAGGTGTGATTCCTTTGGATTTGCTTGGAATATTCCAACTATTCCCACTGCATGCATGATGTCTGGTCGGGTACCTATTAGATAAAGCAGACTGTCAATCATGGATCATTCATCATTTGAACTAAGACTGCATCCTGTTACCATAGGTGTACATACTGGTTTAGAATCTTCCATGCCATATTTTTTCAAGATCTACTTGAGATACTTGGTTTGTGATAGAAAAATACCATCTTTATTTTTTTGAACTTGTAAACCAAGAAAATATGTGAGTTCACCAAGTAGGGCCATTTCAAATTCTTTCTGCATTACCAAAGCAAAGTTTTGACTCATGGTTCTTCGTTGCTACCAAAAATGATATCATCAACATACACAACAAGTATTAGCAATTTATCATTGTCAATATTTGTATATAGATTGCTATCCGCTGATCCTTTTGAAAAACCCTGTTGATGGAGGTATTTGTCAAGACAGTAGTACCAAGCCCTTGGAGCTTGTTTTAGACCATAGAGAGCCTTTCTGATTCTGCATACAATTTTTGGATCAATTCCAAGGATACATCCATCTGGTTGCTCAATAGATACTTCTTCTTCTAAGTCTCCATTAAGAAAGGTAGATTTTACATCCATTTGGTATACTTTGAAGTTCTGAAAGCGAGAAAGAGCAAGGAACATTCTTATGGCTTCAAGTCTAGCAATAGATTCAAAAGTTTCTTCAAAATATATACCTTCTTGTTGAGCATATCCTTTACAAACAATTCTATCCTTGTTTCTAATAACTTCTCCATTTTCATTTAGCTTGTTTTTGAATATTCATTTGGTTCCTATGATATTCTTATCATGAGGTCTAGGAACTAATTCCAAGGTATTATTCTTTTCAATTTGCTCAACCTCTTCATTCATGGCATTGACCCAACATTCATCTTTGCATGCTTCATGTACATTTTCAGGTTCGATGGTGGACAACAATGCTAGATAGCTTGAAGCTTCTGTAATAGTTCTTCTTGTCTCCACACCTACCTCTTTCTGTCCCAAAATTCGAGTCCCTGGATGATTTTTCTGAACATACCTGGATGGATTATTTTCTTCTACCATTATCTATTCTTCTGGTGCTTCATTGGTTTCTTCTTTAGAATTAGTCTGATTTGATGTGGAATGATAATCCTCATCTTCTTCATAATCTTTGGTTTTTACCTGCTTTGGTTTTTTGCCTGCTTCATCAACCACAACATCAATACTTTCAACAATTTTCCCTAGTCTTTTATTATAACACTTATATCCTTTACTTCGGGAAGAGTGACCAAGGAGAATGCCTTCATCTGCTCTAGGTTCAAACTTGCCAAGTTTCTCATCAGTCCTTTTGATGTAACATTTTCTTCCAAAAACTTTGAAGTATTTTACAATAGGAGTCTTACCATACCAAAGTTCATGTGGAGTTTGACCGCTATTTACCCAAACATTTGTTTTGTTGAGAATAGTCACGGCAACAAATGCAACTTCACCCTAGAAGGTTGTAGGAGTTCCAGACTCATCTAGTATGTCATGAGATTTTGTTAAACAATTCTGTTCATCGTTCCTACCACTCCATTTTGCTGAGGAGTCCTTGCAGTAGAGAATTCCCTTTTTATTCCATGTTCTTCAAAAAAGTTGAAGAATTCATCTGAGGCAAATTCCCCTCCTCAATCAGACCTGAGGCATTTGATTTTACAATCTGATTCATTTTCAACAATTCTTTGAAGGCTTTGAAATTTTCAAATGCTTCATCTTTATGCTTTAGAAGTTCTATCGAGCACATTCTGGAAAAGTTGTCAATGAACAACATAAAGTATTCTTCTCCACGAGGTGACTTTTTCCTTGATGGACCACATAAATTAGTATGAACAAGTTCAAGAGGCTTAGTCACTGATCCTTCCTTTTTAGCGAAATGAGCTCTAGTTTGCTTACCAAATTGACATGATTTGCATATTGTGTTTTCTAGAATGTTGATATCAGGAAGATCACGAACAACCTGGAATCTGCATACTTTTCTTATTTGAGAGAAGCTTAGATGCCCCAATATTCTGTGCCGTAGCCATTGTTCATCATTTTTGCTTAGGTAGCACTGTTGTTGTCCTCCCTTGAGTATGTATAGCTTATTTGGAGTTCTTATTCCTTTGATCATTGTTTCTCCTGTATCAAGCTCACGAACAACACATCCATTTGATCAAAATATTACTTCATTTCCTTGATCGTACATTTGACTAACACTCAATAGATTATGCTTTAGACCATCAACACACATAACATTCCCATATTTAACCTTTTCTTTTAAGAGAGCAAAACCTTTACCTTTTATGATAGCGGGAGTGTCATTTCCAAATGAGACCTTCTTTTCCTTTTCTAAGGCATTATATGACTGAAGTTTTTCTTTATCACCTGTCATGTGTTTCGAGCATCCACTGTCGATGTACCACTGATTTTCTTATCCTTCTACACATAAAGCTATACCACATATTTCTGGTTGTGGTTCTTTCTTTCTCCAAGTTTTGGGACCCAATGAAGTTTTTTCCTTCTGAGATGGTTGCCAAAATTTACTCCAGCATTCAGAATCTTCATGACTGAAGTTGTTACAGATAGAGCACTCTACTTCATTTTCAAGAAGCAAAAAGTTATTGTATGTCCTTTTCATGATCCCTGTCATATTCTTTTGATTTCATGCTTCTCTAGTCATGATGGTATTTTAAGAAACACATTGAGCAGCTTTGTGTCCAAAGTTATGACATGAAAAACATTGACTGTTAAAGAAATTCCTGTGATTATCGAACCTATTGGCTTGGTGATTGTAGTTTCCATTGAAATAGATTCTTGAAGCAAACTGAGTATGATTTACCTAAGGTTGGTTGTAGCTTATGTTCATCCTTGAAGTAGATTGACAATGATTTACTTGTTGATCTGCTTTATGCCTTTGCTGACGATTGTCAAACTGTTCACTGATCTTTACTGCATCAAGATAGCTTTTAGTGGAGCTGTACGGTTTCTGTGCTTCTTCAGTATATCCCAAACCTGTCTTTATCAGAGGAGAATTTTGCACTTTAATAATTTCATTTAGGGTCTCTGATCCTTTAGCAAGTCTAAGATTGAGAGCTTTTCTTTTCTCAACATCCTTTCTTAGACCCACAATTTCACATTCTAATTTTTCATTTTGTTTTTCCCTTTTAGCAAGTTGGAATGTTAGGGTATCTATAATCATATTATTTTATTAGAAAAAAAATTTAAGTTTAGAGATTTCTTCATAAAGACCATCTTCATCTAAAGCATCCAAGAAATATTCATCTTCAAAACCCATCAGAAGTCTATAATCATTAATATTTTCATCTTCATCACTATTTGAGAAACCATCACTATCTTCATACATATAGTAGCTCTTCTTACTTACACTTTGTTTTCTATTCCATTTTGTTGATTCCTTACCTTTATCAAGCTTATCGTTGTGAGGACATTTGGCAGCATAATGACCGACTCTTCCACAAGCAAAACATTTGAAAGGTAGTTTACCTCTGAATCTTCTAGAACCCCATTGAAGGTTCTTGACAAATTTTTCTTCATCCTCTCCTTTTGAAATATGTCCCAATTCATCGAGTTCTTCTCTTCCTGAAGCTTTGAATGTAACTTCTCCCATATCTGATGGACCTCCTTTTCTCATTTCAAAAGCAGTTAAGATTCCGTGCAGCTGTGTCATAGTAAGACTCTAAAGATCCTGCTTTTCTTCTATAGCATAAAGTTTTGATTCCAACTTAGTAGACAAGGATCTTAAAACCTTTTCAACTAAAGTAACTTCTTTTATCTCTTCACCCAAGTTTTTCATGTGATTAACAATCTCATCTATACGTAGGAAGTGATTAGGTATACCTTCATCATTGTGCATTTTGAGAGTTTCATATTGAATTTTGAGAGATTGTAGTTTTGCATGTTTTATGTGATTGTCTCCTTCATAGCTTAGAACAATCTTGTCCCATATTTCTTTGGTTGTTTTGAGCTGCATAACCTTGACAAATTTTGATTGTGAAAAAATCCCCAATAATGTATTGACAACCTTGACATTGGTTTCATATTGCTTTTTACCTACCGTATCTATAGGAATGGCTGATGGAAATGTATATCCTCCTTCCATGATTTCCCAAACATCTGTTCCAAGAGATTGAAGATAGGTTGTGGTTCTTACCTTCCAATAAATGAAGTTTCTCCCATAAAATATCACTGGTCTAATGGATGCCTCTCTTTCGTAGTTACTCATGATGATAGATCTTCCTTCAAGTGATCAAGCTTCTTCTGAAGGACCTGCTCTGATACCAATTGTTGGAAATAACACTAGGAAGGGGGTGAATCAATATTAGCAAGTCAATAATATTTCATTTCCATATTCTAATTCATATATGCTACTTTAGTTAATGAAACTTCCGTGTATATGCAACTATATATAAGGAAACTAGTGTATAACTTAAAAACATATAATTTAGTTAATTATTCATATGTTGATCTTAAATGTGAGCATCATAACCATATAAATAGTAACTAGGAGAAGTAAAAATAGAACAGATAGACACACACATGAACAAAAGGTATAAGGTGGTAACCCAATGTGGGTGAAAACCACCTGCTGCAATCGTCTCTATCTTCCTTTTAGTAAGAAACTTATTTTTAGAATGTTCTGTACTGGTGCAGTCTTATACTAGTATGCAGGCTTCTACCTACAGAAGGCTACAACCTTCTCTCATTCTCAAAATTATCCTGGAAGGGAGCTACAATGCCCTAGCTATTGTACTAGCTAATGTGTTTACTAGTACGTAGGTGCTGACCTACAGAAGGCTACAACCTTCTCTTTTCTTCCAGGGACCACGTTTCATAAATTTTCAAATTGGATCCATCAATAACATCAATCAATCATATAATATATCTGCATCAACCAATCTCTTTTGCACCAACCAAAACTAAATCAAATAATCACCTTATCTGAATGTTGTAACCAGAATATAGTAATGGTAACTAGAACCCAGAACATTGCAACAATAATCAGAAGTAGCTAAAGCATATTTTATGAGGTGTACGCTACTTCAATGTGACGAAACTGCATGCATATGCACTTGAATCAAGGCAAACCTGTGTATACGCACTTTTGAAATTTTCAACCAGTGTGTATACATGCATTTGCTATAATGAACCTACGTACATATCTGTAAATGATGATTTTAACCTTTACAATTATTCAGATACTAGTTATACCCAGATCATCATATTTACAGTTACAACATGGACCAAGTATTCAGATAAAAGATCAAAACCACACAAAGATACTTCTCTTCAAGCCTTAAGATCTTGACCCATCAATAGAACTTATCCTTTATCAAGTGCTCAGGTTAATCCTTGATTTAGATCAACCTATGCACCATAACCCAATAACCTATATTCTAGATCTTGCTCTTCATTAGATATTCAATTCATGAGTGCCTTTGCCTAATGATCTTCTCCTCCTTTTATAGTCTTAGGCCTTACTCAATACCATGTTCCAAAACCACTTAGAATCAATACCTTGGACCAAATACCTGGGGTCAACACATCAGACAAGATACCTTGGACCAATGCCATGGATCACGATACCATGGACCAAATACCACAGACCAAAACCAATTTTTCCAAGATGTATGTGCCTTTCCTTTCGTGAAAGTGCATGTGTATGCTATACGCACCTTTTGGTCTTCTCATTTGCGTGTACACGCTGCTTGGTCAATGGGAACCTGCGCATACCTCTCTTTCTTCATTCTGTGAGCTTGAACTGTGACCTATCATCTGTGTGAGTTTCCATCAAGGACAACACCTGTGTCATAGCACCAAATCTATGTCATAATGCCAACACATGGCACTTTCTACTTCATGTTGGGATGGGATATCCTCCTTTTCATTTGACCTTCTAGGTTGGGCCGCTCAATTTTCCCTTCCATTTTATCTCTTCCATGTCATCATGACCACCAATCCTATGGATCCAACATCTGCCAAACTCAAAAATCACGTCGCTGATATGTTCAAGAGTCAGTACTTCTACAGTTACACTTACTCCTGATTCTCTATATCATCTGAAATCATTTGCAATGTTTTGTCTCATGTCGATGATGTGGGATACATCATGTCCCTCCTTTGACACGGTGACTTCCTGTCAACTTTAGCTCATTATCCAGAAAGTTGAATGAGAGACTCCCTTCCAGTGCCTTAGAGTTTGCATGCCCCAATCGAAATTCCTTCGCACTCGAAGACAAGTTCACATCATTGGCTTTCGATCAGGTGATTTCACAAGTGTTCGAAATCAGTTCCTTTATTCACATTCCGTGAACTGTGCTGCCAGTACCTTGAGAGCCATTGTCATTATTGGTGGTTTCTCTCGCACTTGTTAATGGTTCACATCATTGACTAGTAATGAAGAAACTTACTAGCATGTTTGAGTTCAATGCATTCATTCACATGTTAGGATTTGTACTTTGATCGGGTCGTTTGGAGCACAAGACCCTGAGCTAAGATTACACAAGTCCAGGTTGCAAGGCAATGTGACATGGTCATGTTGATATACATGTCGCTTTCAAATGGATGGCTGCAACCATACCATAAGTTGTTATATGTGATCCTTCTCATTATTGTATGGCTGCAACCATACCTTGGTTTCGTTATGATCCTTTCTACTAGATGGTTGCGCCCATGCATTGGATCCATTTACATGATCATTCTCTGGATGGCTACGTCCATGCCATGATTCATGTATCATGATTTAGAGTTTTTCAGTGATGTATATGTATCTATGCTTTCTTATAGGTTTTCTGATGATGGACTCCAGTTCCCCGCTTCCAATTGTAAAGCATTTCACCCCTCACTCTAGTTCGGCCTTCATGCTTTAGGGGGCATCTGTTACACAACATTTTGTCATTGTCCCTGTACTCCCTGTCTACGATCCTGGAGGACCTCTATAATGTACCCAACATGCTTTCCCATCATGAAGAAACTCCTAGTATGTCCCTCTTCAAGAGCAGAATGATTCCCCTTTACACTATTTCCCAAGAATCTTTCTTCTATCCCAGTTTACAAGACGGGCACTACTAACTAGTTTTCTCCTCACACCGATTTATAGAGGTTAAAACTATCCCTCGTGTCGTTCAAAGTGACTGATCCCTTTTAGTCATGTCGATCCTCTTTTGGAAGGTTTTTTAAATAAGGATTCGAAGCTTCCACGTCTAGAAGATTCATAATGGAATTCTGATAGATGGTTGGGCCGGATAAAGCCAAGGAAATCAGTTTGGGACCTTTTAATCTATTAGGATGGAACAACCTCAAGAGATAGGACCTTATCCCATGATGAGAGGAACCATCTACCATCCATCCAAGCTATATAAACCTCTCTTTTTCCCAAGAAAAAGTTAGTTGGATTTTTGGCGTAGGTTTGAATAATGAGCAATTCATCTATAGCTTGTAGCTTTCTAGTGGTATATTTAAGGGAGAATAGTGTGATTTTGGTTTGGTTTGAGACTAGAAGGAAAGAGGCCTTAAAAATTCTATTGTTGGGTCTATCCATGAAGTGCTATCAGAAGTATGGGAACCCAGATATGTTGAAGGAGACTAGCAACGTCAAGGCACTAGTTGTAATCTCTTTCTGATTTATATTAATGCAACTATCGATTTATTTCCTACATGAAGTGTCATTTTACATATTTATGGAATATTGTCCCTTGGCCTATTAATTAGGTTGAATAAAATATTGTATGCTATCACGTTTTTTGTTGTTGTTGTTTTCTTGTTTCAGGTATTCAACGGAAGGAAACAGAAGATAACTGAAGTGAGGAAGCAGGCTCATCACCAAGCAGAATAGCGTTCTAAGAGGTAGGCCCTCTTAATTGATTCTAGCTTAAGAATATTTTCCATAGATTATTTTTTTGTGCCTAGACCCACTCTCTCAGGCTAAAGGAATTGTTCGTGTCTGCACTGAGAATTTACGTGCACCTCACCAGTGGACAAGGGTAATGTAACCTTTGGAAACAATGCACCTAGAAAGATTTTTGGTAAAGGAGTTATCATCCTATATAATGGAAAAGTTGAATTTAAGAATGTATTGTATGTTTATGGGTTGAAGCATAATCTTCTCAGTGCATCTCAAATGTGTGATCAAGGCTATGATGTAATTTTTAAGGCCAATTATAATTTTCAAATCAAGTCTGTAGGAACAGGTGAGATAGTTACTGAAACAATGAGAATAGAGATCAATGTGTACATTCTCAAGAAGAAAATAGAGGCGTATTTATCATCAAAAATTGATTAGAGTTGGTTGTGGAATAGGAGATTTAGGAATCTAAAATTTGATCAGATAGTGAAACTAATAAAGAACAAAGTTGTCAAGGATTTACCCAAGCTATCAAAACTAGAAAATGCAATATGCAAGTCTTTTCAATTAGGTGAGAAAACTTGGATACACTAAATTATAAGGAGAGATCATCATCAATGCCATTATAGATATTACACATGGACCTATGTGGACCATTAATAATTAAATCACCTATATGTAAATTGTATTTTATTCTAATAATTAATTATTTCAATAGGATGATGTGGGTTTTTTTTCATAGAGCGATGTCTAAATTCTTTGAAAAGTTTAAAAATTTCATATCCATGGACGAAAATGAAATTGATCAGAAAATCAAGAGCATAAGATATGATAATGGAGGTGAATTCAACTCAAAAGAGTTAGATGAGTTTTTCAAGAAGCATGGAATTAAAAGGAATTTTACAATTGCAAAGAGTCCCCAACAAAATGGTGTTGCAGATAGAGCAAACAAATTTGTACAAAATTTATCCGAAGCCATAATGTATGGAATAAAAACTTGGCACAGATTTTGGGTTGAGACCATTCACATAGCGGTGGCTATTCCTTTTAGACTCCTTTTTTTGTCCCTCATTTTCTTTTCATTCCTTTGCCCTTCTCTTATCTCCTAGGCCACCTCTACCTAGGAACTAGCCTTTCCTTGCTGCCATGCCACAACAACTGATGTGCCCAGGGCATGCCCTTGACAATTAAGGCCCTACTGACATCTTTCGAGCACAATATTAGGTACATTCTACAGTAAAACTTTACCATTTAGCCACCCCCCAAAAAATTCAAGATGAAATATTTTTACTCAAAGCTCAGGTAGTTCATAAGTATAATTCTGATTCTGACTTAGATGTATAGGAAAAAATAACTAACTAGATTTTAGATCCTCGAAATACCAATGGTCACAAGAATTAATACCATCACTCCATCACCTTATACCAAAATATGAAAACAATGTTGGGCCATGTCATCCACAAAAACTAGGAGGACCAAAATGAAATAATTACGCATTTCAAAGATATCTAGTGGGTTCAAGAGCATTTGCACTCTTGTCTAGTTAGCTTGGATGCTCAGTTTGTGCATATTGAGATGCATTTTCAATGTGGGAGACAATACCCAACATGTCCAATCACACATTATCTCTCCTCTTATTGATGAATATATCCCCCTTACAGATAAGGGAGATCTCCCTAGGAATGTAACCCAAACTTAGAACAAAACAAAAAGTATTAGAAAACTTTCCCTAAGTCTATCAGGAACAAATCATACATGAAAAATCAAAGATATGAGTATCGCATACCTTGTTAGACAATTTTTTCCTAGTTAGTTTCTTGTAATCTTTAGCTCCCACCTTTTTTTGCATGCCTCAAAAAGAAGAAATATGTAGATAGCACAAAAATATAAGACATCAAAGCACCAATATACAAATATGATTTGAAAATAGACCTATGCATATGATCAAGGAGAAATGTAATAAAACCATGAAATGTGGATAATGTTTATGGGAAAGAAATGCATCACTATGTTAAACATTAAAGGAGTGATTACAACCTAAGCCTTGATGTTTTGGATCTCCTCCTAGTTTGTTCCTCCATTCAAAGTGTTTCCTTCAAAAATGTTGTTGTCAAAAGACGAGAATTTGAGCAGAGTTTCACCAATATTTCTTGAGTTTTTCTTACTAGCCATATCAATGGGAGATGACTGCATTTGTAGAATTAGGAAGGGATATGAGTAGGAAATGTTAAAAAATGTAGCGAGAAAGGCTCAATTTGAATTTAGCCTTAGTCAAATTGAGTAAATTGGAATTCCACATCAACAGGGCAACTTGGGGGTAGTTAACTAGTGTGACATGGCTCTTATCACTCAACTGGCTTAGTCAATTTGAGTTAGGGGCTTGGAGTTCAATTATGCATGTGTTGATTGACAAATTTTAGCAATCTAGTTTAGTTATTTTGAGTTGTATTGAGTTATCTGACCTCTAACTATCAGTAGAGTGAGTTGAAGGTCAATTGTGCAATGGGACAAAAATCTAACTCAAAGATATGTTAGCTAACTAATAAATCAAACCAGAATAGCTTATACATGCATGGAATTTGAATTTCTCAGCGGAGGTGGAGGAGAAAAATCTAGTGTAACATGCGTTATATACTAGTTGAGTGTACAGATGTTGTATGGAGTCACAAGATCAATTCCTTGGGAATTGCACAAGGAAATAGGGAATTCCCTATTGTTTAGGAGCTCAAACTTTCTTAGATTTGCAAAAGGAAATAGGAGGCTCAAAGAGCATATAATTGGCTAAGTGTTAGACAAAGTTTCTCATTCGGGAAAGAGAATATTTATTCTTTTATGGGTTGTGCTCAGAGTTGGAGCAATAAATTGTAATAGTTTCTCTATTCAACTAGTTAATGCAAAGAGGCTTGAGGGGTTTTTCCCAGTTGGGCTCCCCTATAAATAACTATGTACTTGTGGGTTTCATTTTTCCATGTATATGCATGTTGTTCTAAATTGTGATTTGCATTCTGCAGAATAGTAGGGTAGAATTGTGTCTCTTGTAATTCAGTTTGGAATCTTGAGAAATTATAATTTTTTTCAAATTTATACATGGTATCAGAGCCCTAAAGTCACATTAGAACCAATATTTCAAACTTATCTCTTAATAATTTATAATTTGTAGCTTCAACATACTCGTTTTTCTTCAGGATTGGGAAAATGCATTTCAACGAACTGAGATTAGAGTATGCACTAGAGGGTAGCTTGAATTTCATATTCTATAAGGATTGAATTGAAGAAGTGCTTCATGATAATGGTGTGTTAGAATATCTTAAAACTGATATTGAAAAATTTCCACATTTGGATGCACAATAGTTAACTTAGTGGAAGAATGATGTTGCAAAGGCCACGATAATTCTTCTAAAAGGTGTGAGAGACCATGTGGTCTCAAATATCCATGGAAAAGAGACACCATTTTCTATGTGGAAGACACTAACTGAGATATTTAAAAATACTAGTGAGCATAGAGAATTGGCCTTGAAAGAAAAAATTTGAAACATTAGGATGCCGAAAAGTGATATTGTTGCACAATATCTCTCCATATTTGCACAAGTTTGAGATGAGCTTCAGGGGGTTGGGGTGAATCTTGCGGAAGATGAACTAATGAGCCTAGATCTTCTAGGCCTTCCAAAATTGTGGCACATCTACTAGGACTCTGTGAATCGAAGGGAAAAATTACTAAATTGGGAGAGGTTGTGGTCCCATTTGATTCAATAATTCTTCAGGAGAAATACTACAGATGAGAATGAAGATAATTTTTCCTTCATTGGGAAGGGGAAGAACTGAAAAGGAAAGAATACCCAAAGAAAACTAGAATGTAACCAAAATAATGGAAAAAAGAAAGACTTGAGAAATATAAAATGTTTCCACTACCAAGAATACAAGCACTATTCAACAAAATATTTTCACAAGAAGTCTAACAAGAAGCCTTCGGGACGAACAGGGGGTGAAGCACTAGCTTCACAATTCAAATTAGACTTCACCCTAATAGCATCCATGGCTAACACTATTATTGGAAGTGTGTGGTACCTTGATTCTGGTGGTTCGTTCCATATGATAGGGTGCAAGGATTTTTCAATAACATAGATGAGAAGGATATCTAGATGCATATCAAATTGGGGGATGATGGGAGGTACAATGCTATAGGAATTGGTACTGACACCTTTGAGATGGATTAATCCACCCCTCAGCCTTAAATATGTTATGTTTGTACCTAGGTTGAAGAAGAACCTGGCCTCTGTAGAAGTATTGGAGGATAGAGGATATGATGTTATTTTCAGTAAAGGGAAATCCATTTTGAGACACATAGCTACTGGGAAAGTGAAGCAAATTGGAGTTTGATTCAAGAACCTATAAAAGCATGAGGTGGGAGAATATTCTACACTAAGCAACAAGGAAGAAAAGGTGCAGATTTGAGATGTTGGAGGACTCTAGAATAGGAGATTGGGTCACCTACACCATGGTTCCTTAAAATTCATGCAACAGATCACCACCAATCTCCCTAAAGGCTCCCTTGATTAGCATGATGTCTCAAGGGTGGCACATTAGGGAAATAAGTCAAATATCTATTCCTTGGCTAATATAGCAGAGCAAACGAAATCTTGGAGTGAGTCTACTCTGATGCTTGTGGGCCCTTTTCTACAGTGTCCATGGAAAAACATAAGTACTGTGTTATTTTTATTTATGATTTCTATAGAAAATGTTGGATCTTCCTCATATGCAAGAAGGATAAATTTTTCTCAAAAATTGTTGAGTTCAAGGTCTTAGTTGAGAAGGAAACTGGGAGGAAGGTGAAGGCTCTCAAGAGTGAAAATGGCCATAGATTTTTTTCAAATGCCTTCAAGGATTTATGTGCTAAAGAATTTATTCAAATAGAATTGAGAGCAACCCATAACCCATAGTAGAATCAGGTAGCTGAGAGGAAGAATAAGAGCATAGTGGGAGTAGCATGATCCATGTTGCATGATCAGGGGATGCCATTGCATCTATGCGTAAAGGAATGTAGCACAACAGTCTACTTATAGAACCAAAGTCCTCATAGAATAATTGGCATGATCACATCGCAGGAAGCTTTCGATGGGAGAAAGTCTAATGTGTCTCATTCCATAATTTTTAGAGCCTCAGTTTATTGTCATGTCTCCAAGGATTCAAGGAATAAAATTAAGTCTACAATAGAGTTAGGAGCTTTAGTAGGATACACCGAAACTCCTCACAATTAGCAAGTGTATTTACCCTCATTGAGGATGGCAGTTGTGAGGAGAAATGTCAAGTTTGACAAGGAGAAGGATATGATATTCTCTCTAGAATGAGAGTTGAGTGTCCCACAAGAGAAAGAGTTTTTAGCTACAAAGGCAGAGCCTCGGAATGAGTTTCAAGAGGTTATGGAGTAGCCACATGCAATGGAGTAGACAAGAGGCATAGTGGAGCCACCCACTGAACCAGAATCTTCTAGAGAGAGGAGAAAGAGAACCAAAGAACATGATATATTGTTGCAGGCTTATAGGGAGAATGTGGGATCCCCTACATTAGTATGCAGGTAGAGTAGGTCACCTAAGAGGTACACTGGTTACATGGCTCTCATGACAGAGCTCATTGAGACAAATCCTTCTTCATTTGAGGAAGAATTTTCTTGACTTATTTGGGTTGATGCCATGGTGGAAGAATATGAATCCATCATGAATAAAAATGTATGGGAGGTGGTGTCGAGACCAGAAGGGAAACCTCTGGTTCCTTTTAGATGGATATACAAAGTCAAGCATGTGTACAACTGGAGAATTGAGAAGTACAAGGGAAAATTTGTCTCTAAAGGATTCTCTCAGGTAGAGGGAGTGGACTATGAGAAAAATTTGGCACCAATTGTAAGATATTCCTCATTCATGTCAATTCTAGAATTGGCTCGGTAGATGGGGTGGAAAATCCACCAGATAGATGTGAATACCTTCTTTCTTAATGGTGTTAGGGAGGAAAAAATTTGCATAGTGAAGCCAGAAGTATTTCAAATATATGATTAGGAGTCACATGTGTGTAGAATCAAGAGAGCATTGTATGGTCTCAAATAGGTGCCCCAAGCATGGTACACTTTGATAGAAAACTATCTCAGTGGATTTGGATTCACCAAAAGTGAAGAAAATACAAACGTCTAAGAAATTATGGTAGATGGTAAGCTTCTTATTCTCATTTTGTATGTTGAATATTTAATATTGACAAGTGATGAGCAATAGATATACTGTTGAAAATAAGATCTTGCAAGGGAATTTGAAATGAAAGACATGAGCTTCATGCATTAATCCCTTGGGTTGGAAGTATGGTGAGGTGATGGTGAATTGTTTGTTTCTTAGCGGAAGTATGCCTCTAAAATACTTTTTAATATGGAGAATTGTAAGCCTATGGACACACCTCTAGATACAAACTAGAGGAAGGAGAATGCCACTTCAAGTGGAGAGGTTGATGCTACCATTTATAGGCAATTTGTTGGGGTTTTATGTATCTCCTGAACACAAGACCAAACATGTGCTATGTAGTAAACTAGCTTAGTCAAGTTATACTGTGGGCTACCAAGTTGTATTCAAAGGCAGAAAAGCATGTGTTATAGTACCTTTGAGGCAATACTAAGTATGTATTATAGTACAAGAGAACAAAAGGTGTGAAGCTCCAAGGCTTAAAAAATGTAGATTGGGCAAGGAGTCCATCAGACAAGAAAAGTACTTCAAGTGCTATCTTCAGTCTTGGGTCCACAACTATTTCCTAGCATAGCAGGAAGCAAAGGCCTGTGGAACTTAACTTAGTAGAGGTGTAATACATGGTTGTAAGCCAAGCAACATGTGAGGCCATATGGAAGAGGAAAATACTTGTGGGTCTTTTTAGTCAGGAGATGGATCTGAGAGTGATATATTGTGATAATTAGAGTTGCATTAAGCTCTTTGAGAATATGGAATTTCATAATAGACAAATAAAGTAGTCTAGAGTTTCATTAACTGACTCTAAAAGCATGAAAAGTACAAAATCATTGTTGTGATTGTATTTTTTTTTTAGTCGAGCGAAAAATCAGGAAGCAACACAGTCATGCAATTTTTTTTGTTTTATAATTCCTTTATTCTATCCTAACCTAGAGTAGACCATAGCAGGGTGAACTCATTAGGTCGGGTAGTTTGACAAACCGATAATGCTTAGGTCGGTAGGTTGGCCATAAGTCTATAAATTCCAAGGTTGAAAGGTTAGACATACTATTTATAAAAAGAAATTATGTTCAGTTCGCGTTCTCGGTCATGTGGTCATAAGATCAGGTACTTGGGAGATTGTATATTTTCTACAAAATTTTCCTAAATGTGACTTGAGACTTAAGTTTTCCAAAAAAAAGGCATTATTTAAGGCTTTTTTTTATTGATTTTGTGACACATAAAGGGAAAAAAATCTTGTTGTAAACATGAAAATAAGAATTCAAATTATTTGATGAATATTTAGATTATAAGTTTCATACCAAATAATTACAGAATAAAGAATTATAAAAAACTAAATTTTCCTCTGTCCAGTAGACTATGAAAAGATTTTACTATGTGTACACTGGAAATTATTTTCTTGACTCTCGGCTAAGTTATTGATATCATAATTCTATATGGTATATTACACTATAAATACATTTTACAATTTTAGTAACTAGTTCTCAAAGACTATATTCCCTATTTGTTTTTGGTCACGTTTATATCTAGTAATACATTTATATCTAGTTACAATTGTATTCATAGCAAAATACCAGAGACAATTGAATACAAGAACATAGTGTTGCAAGGAAACACAGATGCTCAATCTATTTTAGACCTCTATCATGCAATAACATATTCCAGGTCTTATATGACAAAAATTGAATTCTCCATTACAATTGCATTTAAGCACATTCAGCGAAAAATCATATATCTTGTCGAGACAACAAAGTTGAAGCTATTCACAAATTTGGAAACAAATTTCTCAATATAAAACAAATGTGAAGTGGACAAGAAACATGAACATTGTTTTTTGTTTGTCTTTATATTTCGCTGCTAGAAGAACAATTTTCATGAACACTGATCAATCTGAAGAAATAACATATGTTCTGAAAATACCTACCTTGTTAGAAAAACAATCTGATAAGTCTAGCTTCTATTGTTGTAGTTGTATTCAGAGCTAAATACTTGACATGAATGAATACAAGAAAATAGTAATTGACAGAGAATGTTTTGACAAAATGTGCGTATTTGCTCAATTCCTTGTGATAGCTTTGTTATAATAACCCTTTTTCTATGACTCTAGGCATACTTAGTGTGCAACCGAAGTTTAACATGGAATTCACTATCATATAGTGCTTCATCTTATAGGCATACTAGTTTTCATGGACATATTGACAAAAATACATAACAAGAAATATCAATGCAATGAGAACTAGTGGAATGTATCTTGTTGAGGAAACCTGTATAACAACGCTCAAAATAATAGTAAGTTTAATGTGGCATATACATTGATAAACATTTGAACAAGAAATAGATGATTCTTCTATATTATAAGAATTGTTAATGTGGAAACAAATCAAGTCTCAACTATGACTGGAACAATAAATATGATTGCATTCAATTTATAAAATAAATTGTTCACAGGTGGCAAAAATTCTCTTGGAACAAGTCAATATGTGCTCAATCAAAGTTCCAATTTTTTTTTCATTTCATATGGTTGCATAGCACTTGTAACAAGGCTGTGATGCTTATCTAAAACTAAAATTAAACTAAGATCTACAATTCAATACAAGCATTGACGACCATGAATATAATATTTTGCAAGATAATTGAAATTCTGTATGTGGAAAATTTACGCCACTTATGTTACATACATAATAGATATCTTAGCCTCAATAACTGAAGCAATTGGCCCATGAAACTATGCATACGAGTTCTCACTTGTAGAGCTTGACATATTGTCAAATGAGAAAATCTTACTTGAGTAAGGTTTGTAGATCTATGGAAAAAATTGCAATGAATGTGGTGATTGTTTATTTGTATATTTTCACACTTGCTCTACGTTTCAATATGTCTAATATGAAAAAAATAGTTGCACAAGTTTTTTATAATTGTTTCATTTGTAGTAAGAATACTAAAACCAATTGCTTAAAACAACACTTGGATACTAGAAACATTCAATAAGAGAAATGTATCAATGATTCCCATGTTTATAATATAAAGTCATTATTTCTATATGCATATCGACATATAGAGGAAAAAGATGTTGCAATACAAAGAATTGGTGAACTATTTGATGTTAACATATATATCTGCAATATAGAAATAAAATATATTATCGTAAGATTTTGTTTATGAAACACTTGCTTCAAAGTTTTGTATATTATGTATGTACCAATATCAACTACAACATTCATCTAACAAATGATTTAATAAATCAAAATATCAACAACCAAAAGGTTTAAATGGGAATAATAGTATGCATAATATCATGAAACATAAATTCCCAATTGGAAATTAATTGACAATATTGAACAAATATTTTTGTCTTTTGATACTATCCAACCAATTTTGTTTTAGGATTTTCTGGAATATCTACAGATGCATGATTTAAAGTAAGTTAATAAAAATTTCTATGTCATAAAGGAGATAAAATTTGCCCATATTTAAGTATTGTACTGCAATGTTAAACTAGGAATAAGTCAATCTAAAACTTTTTAATTTATGATTATAAAAAGATGTAAATTGCAAACTTTTCATAAGGAATATTAAACAAAGTTATCAAAAACTCATTGGGAACCAAACAACACAAGTCATAGAATAAAATCAGAAACATTTTTTAATTAATTAAAACCATGCATTGACATAAATGCCACAATTCATTACATATGACCACTAAAAATGGTATTGAGAAAAGATGGCATTTCAAAATTTATTAAAAACATTCAAGAATATATTCTTCATTGATTCTAAACCCTTTGCACCAATGCATAAAGGTTTATAAATACTAAAATACAATAAAATAAAATAGTTCTTGGAACGTGAAATTCAACAGTTTTTCTCAAAATAAAGATTGGATTCTAAAATCTTGTATATTAAATTGAAATCTAGCAGTTAAGCAACAACTTTCTCCTCATCTTTAGAGTCTTCATAATTGATACTAAGGACCAGGTCAAGTGCATGTACTTTAACATAAGCTTCCCATTGTGAATATACATCGTACTGTGTTGAGAAATAAATGGTAGGGAACTGATTGATGTTGATCTAATAGTTGGAAATTAATCCTTGAGCCTCTTTCTTTTCCTCTGATATTTCACCTCAAAGTTGGCAATAAGCCTGATTTTCTCAAAAATCGGTTGTAGAAATTTTTGGAATCTTTTTTGTGTCCAAACTATAATGATTTTTATTTCTACCCTGTCCTTGGCAACAAGATCTTCTGTGGCCAGTTTTAATTCTCCTAGAACTACTTCCTTTAATGACTTGCTACCTAATAGGTCAACTTCTTTTATAAAATCTGTTCTTTTTTCCCAAATTTATAAGCACTGTTCATATACCATTTGAATACA
The DNA here is from genome assembly GCA_000404065.3 of Pinus taeda. Taxonomy (NCBI): domain Eukaryota; kingdom Viridiplantae; phylum Streptophyta; class Pinopsida; order Pinales; family Pinaceae; genus Pinus; species Pinus taeda. The sequence goes on from APFE031350629.1 coordinate 206,145, forward strand.
TGTTCTTATTTCTTTTAGTTTCTCTTAGAAACTCTTGGAATTTCAGTAGATTGAAATTCATTTTCCCAATAAAGTATAGAGAGAAACTTCCATTTAATTGATTTATCTTCTTCTACTAATGAATCAATTCTTTCACTTAAATATTTAATTTCTTGATAAACCATTGAGATTTTATCTAATTTTTTTTTATAGAACTTTGCTTGATTCTTCCTTAAAATTAGAAAAATTTGTAAAGATTAATCTTTGAGAATATTGAGACTCCATGTTGCATGTTGATTCTCATTCACTTGATATTCAGGAGATTCAATTTCTTGTTAAACATTTGTGACAATAATGGAAGAATTGTTTTCTTCTTCATCTTTCCAGATGCAGATTTGATCTTCATGTAACTTTCTCAATCGTTGAATCTCTTGTTCATGTTTTTCATTTGCTTGTTCCAATTGTTTTTGAAAATCATTCTGCAGGATTTCTTGAATTAAATTAGCAAAATGTCATTGCAGGTTTCCTTCACTGAACAATTCGTGTTTCTTCAAATTTTCCTCCAAAACTTTATTTTTCTGTAAACTGTCATCATATGAACTTGCAAGCTCATTTAAATTATACTGATTATAAATGACAAAATTTCCTAAATCTTTGGAAGATTGTAGAATTTAGGCTTCTGTGATCCATCATAGTTATCAGAAGAATTTCGGCGTAAATCACATATAGGGAGAGAAAGGTCTCTCTATATGTGATTTATGCTGAAATTCTTCTGATATCTTTGGAAGATTCCTAAGCTTTTTCTTTGTTATGAAACCATCTCACAGAAAGATAGAAAAGAGAGATCAACGCCTTCAAAATAAGCCTCTTCGAGGGGGAAACCTCCTTTACATTACAAAAATGAATAATTCTTGGATGAGACAAATTACAAGACCTCCTTTCTATATATAGGAGTCTAAGGGGTCATAATATAATCAGGTCCGACATAACAATAATAATGTAAGGGCACAACAATAACAATAGTGGGCATTTATGGGGCACAATAATAACAATATGGGTACTACATGGGCACAACAATTTAATAAGGGGGTTGCACTAATAATAAGGGGTTACACTAGTAGTATAGGGACCTAACATGCCCCTCTCCTTCAAAAGTGTTTTCCTCAACGCTTGTGTAGTTTTTGATGCTTTTGTATAAAATTATTGTCCTCCCATGTGGAATCTATAGTACGTAAGTTCTTCTAGTGGATGAGATACTCTAAAATTGATCGATTCCATAGCTATCGGGTTCCTGTTTCTATGACTGCTCTATGTTCGAATATGATTTTTCCTTCCTCATCAAGTTTTGGTAATATTGTTTGAACTAGGACTTTCTATAATTTTTTAATGAGTGGCCACACTTCTTCATCCTTCTTCAATTCATCCCTTGCTTTGTTTATCTGATCTGGTTGGATAATAGAAATAACATAAAACAATGCTTCCACATCCTCATCCTTTCTTGGGAGTGCATCTGCAACAACATTTTTCTTCCCTTATTTGTAGATGATTTCAAAGTCATAACCCGACATATTTGTGACCCATTTTTTCTGTTCTTCTAAAGATAATCTTTGTTCTAAAACATATTTAAGACTATCATGATCCATCTCTACCTTGAAGTGTCTTCCCATTAGGTAAGGTTGCCATTTTTTAAGTAGTATTGCCAACATTTCCTTCTCATAAATAGCGTGCTTGAGATGTAGCCATAAAAATACCCAATCGCCTACATGAAAACTTCTTTCACTGCAATGTTGATCTTCTTGTTGTTTCATTTGATTCTACACCAAAGTGGAGTTATCCTTTAAAAGTTGGAGAACTTGTTGTTGATGCTCGATGTGATATTTCACTACTTGAATCTTTTTCTTCTTGATATGTCCTTTTATCTTGAGAGTTTGAGGAGTGGTAATTTCTTCCAATGCATTACAGGATATGGTCAGATTCATTTCTTGATGCTCGATGTGATGTTTCACTTCTTGAACATTTCTCTTTTTGATGTGTCCTTCTATCTTGATAGTTTGAAGAGTGGTAATTCTTGCCAATGCATTACAAGACATGATCAGATTCATTTCTTCTTTCTCGATGTGATATTTCACTTCTTGAAACTTTTTCTTCTTGATATGTCTTCTATCTTAAGAGTTTGAGGAGTGGCAATTTTTTCCAATGCTTTACAAGATATAGTCAGATCGATTTCTTATAGTCAGATCGATTTATTATTTATCTGGGGTCGGTTCATGGTGTATATCCTCTTCTTTTGATGTTCCTTAATCCTTTTCCTCCTCCTCTCCACAATCTATGTAAAATAATTTCTTCTCAACACACTTACGACCTTTAATGTATTTGTTATCACGATTCTAACAAAGCCCTTTTTCTCTTTTTTCTTCCAATTGTTGTGGTGTCAGTATTGTAGGTTATGGAAGGCTAAGAGAAACAACACTTCCATATTTATAGTTGTGAGGGGTAGACTTCCTTGTCGCCATAATTTTGCTTTCCACCTTTCTTTCCAACTTGAATGCCTTCTCCAACGAATCAGGTTTCGAAAGATGAACCTCATGTTGAATGTTATCCTCTAAAGTCTCAATGGAGACATCAATCCTCTGCTTCCATGGAATATAATTTTCCCTTATATTTAATTTTTGAAAGTCCTTAATGTGCTTTTCCATTAAACGCTTTTGTTTGAGATTTATCCGTTGGTTAAAGAAGGTGTTGCTCTTTGTATCCTCATAATGTGCTATCATTTCCTCCATGAAAATTGGCCACGTAACAAGTGGTTTATGAGAAAAAAGCCCTTTATACCATAAAATTTGATTTGGTTCTAAATATGAAGATGCAATATGTAATTTTTGTAATAGTTACACCTTGCGTAAATCAAAATGCTCCATCTATAGTATCCAATTTAGCAGATCCTTGGCATCAAACTTCCTCATATCACATTTTCTTGATTTTAGGAGCTCGATCTTGAAACAACTGTAACTTTGTAATTTAAGATCTCAAAGTTTTGATATTGTGTCCTACAATAGCCCTCTGTGTTCTATTTCTAGCCCTACAAGTATGATCAAGATTGGATTCTGCATGGAAGAGTTATGTCAAATCACCCATGATGACCTGATTGTAGACTGGTTCAGTAGAACCTCACTTGTAAGAAGCACCACATGTCACTGTTTCAACCTTAGGATCTGAAAAATATACATGGAAAGCTACAGTCCATTCTTTTTTTGTGACTTCTGATGAAATTTCAATCTGATGCCCAGAGAGAAAGTTATGACGATTTTCCCTGGGTCTCCTATTTACAATGTAATTCAAGGGTCTGCAAAAACCCTAACTTCCTCAAATTATATATCCGAAAATATAGCTAGAGAAGGTGATGAAAATGAGTTGAACCCTTCGATGAAAACTAATTCAGGGTCTCTTCATTTTCAAAATTTTTTACAAGTTCGAGCTTGGGACCTGTGAGTTATGGGCCCATGGAGCCTTTCTGAATCGCATCTCACCTTCTCGTGAGCGCTTCCAACTAATCTTTAATCTTTCCAGCATCCATACTGCTCCAGCACATCGAACCTCGTCCTCATCTCCTCAATCTTACCGGCCTGCGCATAATTCACAAACATAGAGGAAATGGTTTCCATGGAATTGATGCGCTCGGCCCTCTTTTTCTTAAAGCAGTCTCACATCGAGTCAAACCGCTTTTCTTTGCCCAGCAAATCCATGGGCAAATTCCACATGAGCGGTTGTGCTTCTCCTTCAAGTACTTGGCGATGGCCATGGGACTTGAACCTCCCCTCTCCTTCAGTGCGCATATTGCATCTTTAATCATCTCAAGGTAATTTGGCTGAGTAGTTCCTATCTTGGTTCCCCTAGCAGCCCTGAGCTTCTTCTCATCGACGGCCTTGGCCTTAGACTTGTTAACCTGATTTGTTGCCAAGGCAGCTAATTCAACAGGCATAGGAGACTCAGTGCCCGAAGAAGGAACCACTTCATCAGAAACCAATTCTTCTGCGATAATTGTGGCCACGGTTAACTGGCCCATAATTCACCGGAATCCACATTAGCTTCTCCCTTATCGAACACCTTTGAAACTACAAAGGAGCCTTAGCTTCGGCCTTATCGAACACCTTTGAAACTGCAAAGGAGCCTCCGCCAAACCTGGGCACCCATTACACGAAGGCTCCGCGGTGGAATCCAAACGCTTTACAGATTCCAACACGGGGAAATCTTGTCCCTCGTCCTCCGGTTTGCGTATCTTCATTTTCCTCCATCTTTTCCTCCCTGGTGGCTTCAAATTCTTAGTACTCTCGGAACCCTCAGGCTTCATGATAGTCAGCGCACTAGGTGCTTCCTTTGGAACTTCAAACTGCTGGCCTCGATTTTCTTTAGTTTGTGACTGTCCTTATCACAAGGCAGATAGGAGCATTATCTCTCGGAGTTTTGAGCATTCCTTGTTTCAACAATGGCTGTAGAGAATTTAAATCACTAGAAAACAATACAAACAAGAAATACACAGACACAAATTCTCATGAGAAACATTTTTTTTTATTATTTACAATCTCAGGTTACAATCTAGGGCATCTCAACCTTAGTCCATAATTTCTTCAGCAACTACATCTTGTCCTCTCTCACAGTCACATTTTTTTCTCTTTTTTTCTCTCCTCCTCATTCTCTCATGAATCCCTATTCTTATTACACATACATTCAGTTTTTTTAAGTGATTTTTAACTAAAATTAGTTCATTAACCAATTCTTGTTCAAGATTGCCTTGGCTGTCCATGTGGTCATCCAGATGTCTTCATCTCCTAATTTTCTTTCGTTGAGGTGTCAGGATGCTCCTGCATCAGACTCCCGAGGTACAAAAATTATGACCTCCTAGTCATATTCTCCCGAGGTACAAAATTATGACCTCCTGGTGATATGCAATTCTACCCACTGTTTCACTTCTTCAGTGGAACTGCCTTCATGTGAGCTGCAACCAAACCTCTGCCATAGCAAGTCCTCCCTGCTACCAGATGCCCTACCAAGCTTCTCTACTGAGCTTAGTCCTCTCGTCATCTCCACGGTTCTCTCCTCTCGAACCAATTGAGCACTGCTGCTCCAGGTTTGCTGCGATCTTCTCACCTTCACAAACTAAATAAAAAAAAACTACAAGATTACAAATATTCAACAAACTGTACCTCTTCTTTCTTCGTACCTCTTCTTTCTTCGCAAGAAAAAACTCCTCTCCACAAGAAATCTTTCCCGCTCTGATACCACTTGATGAGAACGAGTTGACCCCTTCGATGAAAACTAATTCAGGGTCTCTTCATTTTCAAAGTTTTTTACAAGTCCGAGCTTGGGACCTGTGAGTTATGGGCCCACGGAGCCTTTTTGAATCGTATCTCACCTTCTCATGAGCGCTTCCAACTAATCTTTAATCTTTCCAGCATCCATACTGCTCCAGCATATCGAACCTCGTCCTCATCTCTTCAATCTTACCGGCCTGCGCATAATTCACAAACATAGAGGAAATGGTTTCCATGGAATTGATGTGCTCGGCCCTCTTTTTCTTAAAGCAGTCTCACATCGAGTCAAACCGCTTTTCTTTGCCCAACAAATCCATGGGAAAATTCCACACCAGCGGCTGTGCTTCTCCTTCAAATACTAGGCGATGGCCATGGGACTTGAACCTCCCCTCTCCTTCAGTGCGCATATTGCATCTTTAATCATCTCAAAGTAATTTGGATGAGCAGTTCCTATCTTGGTTCCCCTGGCAGCCCTGAGCTTCTTCTCATCGGCGGCCTCGGCCTTAGACTTGTCAACCTGATTTGTTGCTAAGGCAGCTACTTCAGTAGGCACAGGAGACTCAGTGCCCGAAGAAGGAACCACTTCATCAGAAACCAATTCTTCTGCGATAATTGTGGCCACGGTTAACTGGCCCATAATTCACCGGAATCCACATTAGCTTCTGCCTTATCGAACACCTTTGAAACTGCAAAGGAGCCTTAGCTTCGGCCTTATCAAACACCTTTGAAACTGCAAAGGAGCCTCCGCCAAACCTGGGCGCCCATTACGCGAAGGCTCCGCGGTGGAATCCAAACGCTTTACAGATTCCAACATGGGGAATTCTTGTCTCTCGTCCTCTGGTTTGCGTATCTTCGTTTTCCGCCATCTTTTCCTCCCTGGCGGCTTCGAATTCTTAGTACTCTCGGAACCCTCAGGCTTCATGACAGGCAGCGCACCAAGTGCTTCCTTTGGAACTTCAAACTGCTGGCCTCAATTTTCTTTAGTTTGTGACTGTCCTTATCACAAGGCAGATAGGAGCATTATCTCTCGGAGTTTTGAGCATTCCTCGTTCTAGCAATGGCTGTAGAGAATTTAAATCACTATCAAACAATACAAACAAGAAATACACAGACACAAATTCTCATGAGAAACATTTTTTTTATTATTTACAATCTCAGGTTACAATCTAAGGCATCTCATCCTTAGTCCATAATTTCTTCAGCAACTACATCTTGTCCTCTCTCACAGTCACAATTTTTTCTCTTTTTTTCTCTCCTCCTCATTCTCTCATGAATCCCTATTCTTATTACACATACATTCAATTTTTTTAACTGATTTTTAACTAAAATTAGTTCATTAATCGATTCTTGTTCAATATTGCCTTGGTTGTCCATGTGGTCATCCACATGTCTTCATCTCCTAATTTTCTTTCGTTGAGGTGTCAGGATGCTCCTGCATCAGAAGGTCTGAAATTTGGACCCGAGCTTAACCATGATTGTGGTTCAAATGGGTTTTAATTTCAAAGTATGAACCTTCATAGAAAAAATATTAAAGCTAAAATTCCACAATGACCTGTTTGAGATGAAATTCTAGAGCTTGCAAAAACCCTAACTTCCTCAGATCATATCTCCAAAAATATAGTGAGATAAAATCTGAAATTCAGACCCAAGGTTTAGACCATTTTCTTCTCAAATGGGGTTTTTTTTAGCTTTTGAAACTTCGTATTGAAACAGTTATAGCAAAAATGCCACGAAGACCTATTTGGAGTAGCAAAACCCCTAGAATCCAAAGCTATGATACCAAATGTTATGAAACCAGCTCACAAAAAGATAGAAAAGAGAGGTCAACGCCTTCAAAATAAGCCTCTTTGAGGGGCAAACCTCCTTTACATTACACAAATGAATAATTCTTGGATGATAGAAATGAAAAGACCACATTTCTATATATAGGAGTCTAAGGGGTCATAATATAATCAAAGATGACATAACAATAATAGTGTAAGGGCACAATAATAACAATAGTGGGCTTCTATGGGGCACAATAATAATGATATGGGTACTATATGGGCACGGCAATATAATAAGGGGGTTCCACTAATAATAATAAGGGGTTACACTAGTAGTATATGGACCTAACATTCTTTTATGTCTCCCTAAGACTTCCAGCCGATTTCAAATACAATTTCCAAAGTAGCATGTCTTCTTTTCCTTGTTCTTCGGACAACTAATTTTGTCTTACTATTAAAATAATAATATCTCAGATGTGGAATAGTATCTGCAATTGGCTCTAATTCAGAAACTAGTTTAAATAAGAATGATTACTAGGGAATCTTAGTAGATATTGATGTTACTGATATCTACGGAGATAAAATAGATATAGTATCCAATCTGCTATATGATTCCATTTTTTACTCATTTTCCTTAGCACTTGTTTCAGTGATACAAGTTTTTCCTCATCCTTAAGTACCTCCATTTCTTTGACTTCTGCATTTTTTTGTTTTCTCTTGCTCTATTTCTTCAGGAGAATTAATGACAATAATCTCCTATTCACCCGTTTCTTCTTTTTCTAGAGTATTTTCTCTTCCTAGAGTTTCTTGTTCCTCTTTCATATTCTGTATTAATGTGGATTCAACTTCACTTGTGGCAACAAAACCTTCTAATTTTTCAATTTTTACTACTTTTATCTTTTGAGAAACAATAGAAGCCTCTGAAGTGATTTCATTGAAATTAAATTGAAAAAATTCAGTAGACTTTAACTCTTTGAATTAAATGTTGATATGTATAGCATTTTCCTTTCGAAAACTATGTAGAATTCCTCTCTATGTTCTTGCACGGGAGTTTGGCTGTTTGGACAACTTGCTGAAAATCATCAATGCATGTAAAATCCACATCAAAAGGTGGTTCCTAATGAATAAACTTTTTAATATAACTTAGTGATATATAATTATTATAAATGCAAGCTTGATGATGATAATCATAATGGGAAGAATTAAATAACCAAATTTCCTCAATATCTTCAGCTTCTTTGATTTTGTGCCCTTTGGCTTGGATATTGATGTCACCAAACTTTATTCGAAAATTAGGCCAGTGTTTCTTTTGTAGCTTACTCGACTTTTTGGATTTCCCATACAAAACATCTTGATTAGCCACTTCTCTCAAAGAAAGTATTCTCGAAATATATCGGGAGAAAAGATGGGGACCAACTTCGCTACCAAAAACTCTCATGTAGGAAATAAATTCTTCAACAAACTAGTGACCTATTGAATCTATGCCTTCTTTCAGATTATCACTTATTCTAGGAGGTATTGTTCCAAATAGGACTTGCTGCAAAGGAATCAAAACGTAGTGGTGAATATCATAAAAATGGTATTTAAAATACGAATCCCATAGAATAGGAGCATAATTTTGAATTGGTAGTTGTTGGTCAGATGGGTAATCCCATCTCATGAGGGAAATGGCGCTGAGGTAATAACAACATATAACTAATAGGAAGACATACAAAAAATATAATTGAACCCCGAGGGAGATGATATTGACAACTTCACTCAATCTACGATATTCAGTGACAACATCTTAACCCAATTTAGGCATTTCACCTCATTCAAAATGCTATGGATTATTGGGATCCATTTAGTTTTAGAATTGTCAGGATCTTGTTCCCCATATAATATGCTTATCATTTTAATAATAATTCTAACAGGTTTCTTAAAAATATCTATTGGATATTCGATTTTTTCCAGCTCGAAACCTTCTGCTTCTTCTCCTAGCCATTCTTAAATTAATATATCATAATTCTCGTGATATTTCTTCAAGAAAATACTTTGAAATTTATGAAGAAACTCATAATTAAGTGAGATTTGTGGAGAACTGAGCTTATATATGGCCAATAACACTTCATGTTTCTAGGAGGCTATCACTAGTTCTTGATGGTTAGATATTCTTCAGGTTTTAATATTAACATGAGAGAAAATCTATGAAATCATGTCATAATAGGGAAAAACTCTGGCCCTAGTTCCTTCTCTATGTAACTCTGTTACTTTGATTCTTTCAAACATTTTTTTCTTTGTTTCAGTATCTCTGGGACTTTTTAACCATTTGCTTTGCTCAAGGCATTCAAATATTTCCTGCTAGCTCATCATACCCACTTTTTGTATCTTGTAGGTTTAATCTGACATGAGTAATTCACTGAAGTTCACTTATTGTTCTGGTCCAACATCCATGCTCCTAATCTTTTCTTCAACCTACTCCATTTATTGTTTTTCCACTGCAAATTTTCCCTTTCTTCCCATTATATAACCTGTAAACGGTATCAAAGTATATAAAACTTTTTCATATTTAAAATTTGAAATGGAACTCAAGAATTTCTAAAACAAATATCGTTATGGTTACACAATTGTTTTTAAAACTTTTGTTGTGTTTCCTTAATTCAATAGTTCTTGTAACAAGACTCGAGAAATGACCATGCAACCAAAATATGCTAAAATCTTAAGTTTCTAATGGGAGATTTTGTGAGTTTTGGCATTTTAAGAGTTGTAAACATTAAGAAAGAATTTATAAGTTTTTACAATTCAAAATTTGTAATTGAATTCAAAAATTTGCAAAAGAAATAACATTATGCTTACATAGAATTTGTTGAAACTAGTGTTGCGTTGGCTTAATTCAGGTCTTCTTTGAACAAGAGTTAATTAAGAAGCATGTAGAAAAAATACTTTAAAGTCTTAAATTTGAAACTAAAGAGTTTCCTTTTTCTTGCCATTTTATAACCTGTAAATGCCATTACAACATATATAAATTTTGCTAATTTAAAATTTGAAATTGCACTTAGCAACATCTAAAAGAAATGAAATTATGCTTACATAGATACTTTTGAAACTGGTATTCAACAAACTTACTTCAAATTTTATTTGAACAATACTCTAGAAAAGAACATGCAGGCACATAGCCTAAAATCGTAAAAACTTGTTTCGAAACACGCGAAAAGTGAAAACGAACATGTGCATTAACGCCCTGCAAATAGGCCAACTATTTTTGTTTTTAGGACTCAAAAAAGTATTAAAAAAATTATTATATATCTAACAAATAAGAAATTGAACGTGAAATGAGAAATTTTGAAAATCTTTATTAAAAGTGCACTACACACAAATTAACAAAAAATAGTATTTTATTCACATGGTAAGACGAATCGGAGGTTAGGTGGTCGACCAATTGAGCATTTTTTTATTTTATGATTAATATGTTATATCTCGATTCTGACAATACCATAGTAATATATTCTCTTTATTGCGCCAATTGTATAGTCGGGAGGTCAGATAGTTGGTAGCTTCTTTTTTTTATGATTCACTTATTGTATCGATACCTTGACCATACCATAGTTGAGTGGTTTCATCGGGCTGTTTAGTTCGAAGGTCGGGCAATGTTGGGGTCTGGAGGTCATTCATATTATTTATAATAAAATTCCTAGTCATCCTGATTTTCTAGTCACATTGTCGGAAGGTCACATAGTCCAGAGTTTCATTTGTTTAATGCTTTGTATTTTTGGTTTAATTTTGTGATGTACAAAAGAAAAAGGGCTCCTTGTAAACCTGATAACAGGAATGAAAATTATTGCCTGGAATTTTAAATTATATATTACATATAAAAAAAATTACAAAACATGGATCATGGAATGAGTGAATATTGTTTTTTATTTTGAATCACAAATAACATTAGAAGTAACAAAGAGGCTTTTTATTCCTCTTCTGTACAATTAATTTATGCTCATATCTAACTATAATTGATAATGAAAAATGACTGACAAATGCAATTCAACCTGTTGATATTGTGTTCTATTTACTTAATATTAGTAATAAAGACTCAATTAGTAAATGTCTAAATAAATTTTTGGATTCTACTTACTTGAAACTAGTGGTCAAGGCTAGATTTGGTCATTTCTAAATAATTATTTACATGTGTCATAGTTAAAGTTACTAATGTAGACTGTGTTTGATAACCACAAAGAAAAGTGTTTAGGCAGCTAAAATCATATTATAAACTTGCTATACATAGAACTATTCCTCCAACTAAAATACAATTTTTTTTTTAAGTAATCAAAGATATTTTTACAACAAAAATGCTTTGAAGACACTTGTATCATGTGTAGAGATATTGCAGTGAAATCAATGAAGAAGAAATATATCAAAATAGTAGGGACAAATAAGTAACAAACATTATGGATTTTTAATCTCAGAAAAAGGCGAGTAACCTAAGATCATCAGGTATATCATAATTATCATGTTTTTCATTGCTTTCCTCTCCGGTGTCACATATCCCCAACTATCCTGCACAACACATAACTACAAAATAAGCAAGAGGAAATATATGAACAAAAACCAAGTACATGAAAGGAAATAGTAGTGATAACATTTGTCTTTATTTCAATCAAAATATTGAAAGAGGAGTAGGAAAATGGAATATTTCTCAATGACTGGAAGACATATGTTGTGTCCTTTGGTAACAAAAATATATTAATAAGCACTATGATTAGGGTTTCATAGATATGCTTTATATGTCCAAGGATACCTAAATTGACTTAATTTTAATAGATGTTTTTTTCATATCTCACTCACGAAATAAAATTTCTATACCTATAGTTAAATTACATGAAAAAATACAAAGAGAGATATGAAAAACAAGGAAAACTTGCAACTTTCATTATGCTAATAACAAGGACTATAGAAGAGTATCCAGGACACTTGGTGGTTCTAGTATTCGAGAACCATGAAATTTTCTGCAAGGTTGACAGCTGAAACAATATAAGTACAGGTCAAACATAACCATATATATATTGCTTAATATGTGACAAAGAGAATTTTTTACCTTGTCAATGAAAGCATGTCTTCTTTTTTTATTGTTACATTACAATAAAAATAATTTGAATTCACTAGATATAAATAGTGAGCCAAAGCACATAGGGAGACCTTGTAGAGGCCTAGTACAAAAATCAATATCATAATTCATCTTGTGAAAAAAATTTCTTAGTATCAATGTAAAGAAAAAAAGTTCAAAAATCATAACAGTAAAAATGTCATTTATGACTTCCTAGTTTACCTAAAATGAGTTTAACATCATTGTTGTTTTCCTAGTTTCTTGATTCAATGACCTATTGTAGCAACTTGAAGTACTTTGCAAACAACATAACAATATAATATAGAGCCCATAAAAAAGGCAGTAGAATAAATTATTTGCAAAGGCACATGATGAAACAAACACTAAGATTGAAAATCACAAAATTATAGGGAAAAGTATGCATTGTGAGATTAATTATCATATTAACAATAAAATATTTAAATGTACAATACATGCAAACTAGTTTCAGGTTCCGAAATGAGTTCATTATTAACTGTATCATGATTATGTGGATTCATAATACTGCTATACCGATTATATCAAATGGCAGATGAGTGTACTCAAATGTTATTTCATAACGCTTTCCAACAATATTAAATAATAGGTAATAAGTGGTTTAAAAACACATACCTCTTTGTCCATAAATTTATGATTTCCTACTCTCTTAGTCATCCCATTGTTTGAAGTGTGTGGCATGTTTTTTCGACCGTCATTGGCCTCATTTCATTGATTCACTAAGAATATTGGTACAGTAAGAATACGTGGTTGGAGATTACTTGTAGACACATTTTCTGTTATACTCTGTAACTCTGTTTTAACATGTTAATTTGACATGTGTTTTTATTGGTGTATTGATGCAAATAGAAGATTCTACCTCCAATTCAGGGCTAAATGAAACTAAATTAACATTAAACATAGTTCTACTATGCTTAATGAATACAAGGATAAAAGCACTTTATTCAACGATTGAAAAACTTTCAACATTTCGGATGTATGTGTGTCCAAATATATAAGTTTAATGATATTTTTATCAATTATAATGAGTTCCATATTTTTACATTGAAAGAAAAAACTCCTAAGTGACACATGATAAATTAAAAATGATAAATCAAGGTACCAATGATTGAGAGATTATTTTACACATTTCTCAATCTCTTGTTTACAATATATCTAGAGAACTAAATTGAATATTGTTACAAAAAACAATATGGTAGAGAGAAACAGATATCTGTCATAATTTCCCAGTAAGATTAATTACATAGGACAATAAAAAATTTAGCATAAGAGCTCATAGTTCAAAATAACTAATATATTTCTTATTCATAGTGATGACAATGTGCTACAAAAAAGTGATCATTGATTTCAAATAGTATATATATCATTCACCGTCCATTAAAGAACCATTATCACATACCAAACGTTTGAAATAATTAACATGCATTAGGGTAAACAATAAACTATTAGCTTGAAATTTGAAAGCAAGTGGCTACATAAATGATAAATGCATGTGACCATGCATCACTGATGACAACGAGCCCAAACAATTATATGACATTTTGTTAATTCATTAGATAATAAACTCGCAATTATATATAACTGAAATGTAACACTATATATCTTAGGAAATAAAAGTACATGTGCAAGAAATCCAATCAACATAAGCACAACGTCTACAAAAAAACACTTGTGAAAATATAAAAATAAGGATGATTTAACCTATGGAAAAATAAACTAAAAACATAGCTACTTGAATTCTCCTACACTGCATTCTTTTAACACAAAGCATTCAATTGTGAAAATGCATAAATGAACACATTGATACACATGAAACTATTTTGTTTCCTTCTCTTTTGTTTTCTTGTTTTTTTTACTCTAACAGAGCACAGTTCTAGAATTTATAGCAAATGAGAAACCAAGCTAGTATTTTAACAGTGGAGAGACAAACATTAGTAAATGTATAATTTGGCATACTAACTATTCTGGAGTTACATTATGTTACTATGGAGCTTTTTAGCGCTCAAATCTACCTTAGGTTGAAATAAGGTAAAACTCAAGGCTACATCAAACCACGCTCAACCTCGTAGCTAGCCCTACGAGGACGGGAGAGGGCTCTCTCTGAGTCAATCTCGTCAAAAGGTAATCAATGAGGTCGAGATGACTGAATTGATAACTAATTTTAGGCTAGGTATGAAGTACAAGGAGTTTGAAATTGATTTTTTAAAGTATTGTTGAATTCAAGGGAAAGGCAATTTTGGGTGCGAGGACGACACAGTTTTAGCAGAGGTCTACTTGGGGCAAGATAGGCGATTGTTTTGATGCCTTTAAAGAGAATGAATGGATAGATCTGACTGGTGAGAAGTTAGGGAGAGTAAGAAACTTTCAAGGATTCTCCATAAACAGATGAAAACATGGAAAATCAAACAAACGTAAAGGCAGAGCATAGCAAATTATGGATTCTACCTTAACACTTCATTTGTAAAATTTCAAAAGATAAGAGAAGGAAAGCGATACACGTAAACAACTTACAAGCACTGAAAGAAGCACACCATCAAGACATAATGCCACATGAATCCCAAATAGTGCTGCAAAACCCTGGTCTTTCCTTTGCCAAAAATGCAGATAAATATGTATAATAGAGTGTCAAGCTATTCCCAAGAGTCCAACCTTCTACCAAAATCCAACCCCTACACTATGAAATTCATAAAATATATACATTTTCTCATCCTTGTACTAAGGGATTGAGCTCAACCATTTTCTTCAAAATAGAATTAGTTACATTAAATTTGGGCCGAATTTCTGAAAATAGGTGCTGAAGATGAACACATATCTCCCAAACCATAACACTTATTACGAAACTGAATGCGTTTTTTGTAAATATGGTCGTGATGGAGAAAAACCTCTCTCAAATGTGGGAAATTCGTTTCCAGTAGCTCGAAATCTGTTACACAAAATCATCTCTAAAACAGAAAATCATTAAAACTTTAATTCTGTGAAAATGAGCTGTAAAGATCTAGTCACATATCATAATCCGTGACACCTGTTAACAAAATGAAAGAGGTGTTTGTTATACCACGCGTGCGTAACAAAAACCTCATTGAGTTTTGCAAAATTACTTTCCATCTGTTGTAAAATGGCTCCGCACTAAAATGACTAAAACAATAGAAAATATGAAAAATTTGCTTTATTTTACTGTAGGCTCCAAATATCAATGTATATCTCCCACATAGTAAAACCTGTGAATAAAATGAAGGAATTTTTTGTTACTCAGTATGTGGGGAACAAAAACCTCTTTCACTTTTCAAAAATTCCTTACCATTAGTTCAGAAACTGATTTTGTACTAAACTTGTCATTGTGTGCAGCAGCTAACCTTGAAACATGCATAACCAAGAATCACTTATTCATTTTTTCTAATCCAAGAACTGGTTACGGGAGTGTGATATACCATTGGAAATATTTTTCCAAGCTCCTTCTGATGAAAACACTTATGACATGTTTTGTGTTGAACATCATGTGCAAAACATCTAACAAAACCAGACATATTAAGAGCTCATGTTGATCCCTAGTGACAGGCTGCGAAGACTAGAACTAACAGGAACATAATGAAAAATAAAGCTAGTAGCCCTGGTTTTGGGATCTAGGGGAAAATATCTGAGTATATGTGTTTTATGTGTTATGCTCTCACATTGTTTATTTTTTGTGTTTTAGAATTTGTATGCAGGTAATTTCTGTACGGGGTTAAAACCTACATCAAATACCTCAGTGAAGTTCAAGGGAGTCTATCTTGTTTAGAATATCAATATATATTAGCACAACATATGCATATATAATTAAATCATCATATCGATCTGTTGGGTGTGGAGCATGATTATTTAGAGGTCTTTGTTTCAGCCGGATGTATACCACAGGAAGATTGTACACCCCTCCACACAAGGGGGTGTAGGGGGGCACCTCTCCCCTCTGCAGGGGTCCAAGGGGTCTAATCCCCCTTGACCTGGGGGTTCAAGGGCCAGTGGTCCCCCGGCAAGGGTAGTGCCCCCGAAGCTAAAAACAGATGTAAAATTTCCTTATAAAAGTATAGTAATTTCTAGTCAATTTTGGTCGTTCATTAGGTGGGTGATCTGACGATAAAACTTATGCTTAGTTTAGGGTTATTTTTTTGCCCTAGAAGGCAACCCCTCTCTTCATATGAGCGCATTTTATTGAGGATGTGTAATAGATGTGTATTCTTTGAGCGAGAAACAAAGAGGTGAGATTGTGAGAGAAAACAGAGGATATTACAACGGATCTACTGTAGGTTGTGTCTCTTCATTTTGTTGGACAATAGAAAGGAAGGACTGGCTATTCGGGGTGGATGTAGCCCAAATTGGGTGAACCGCGTATATCTGTGTCTCTCTGGTTTTATGTGTTTGTGTTTTTCCACATATTATATGTCTTGCATTTCTCTATCATATATATAGTTTTTCTAACACGATCATCTCAACATCAACATCATCACTTCTACATGACGACACAACTGTAATAATTAACATCACCATGCATACATAATAAGCACATATACAACCTACATGCATGCATGCCAAACACATTCCACCCATCAAGTCCAAGTGTTGAACCTAGGATCTCTGATACCATTTTGTGAGAATCCTTCCCATATATACCCATTGTCATCAACCTGCTAGGGTAAGCATGAGAGGATGAGATACTATGACATTAATCAACCTCCCAGGTATAGTTAAGGATGTGGAATCGACAAACCAAAACTTTACTGACCTTCCGTAGGAGCTACTAGACCCACATGAGCTAAACAACCACTTGAGGTGCCCAAACCCTTAGATAAATTTCCTTTTTAGGGATATGGACTCCTATTCACTTACATAACAAGGAAATACAATGAATGTGACCCTCCATTTGCATGGATAACCCCGTCTCCCAGTGGCTGTAGCCTAGAATTCCTAGTTCCGAACATACAAACTCGGAACTTGAGCCACTTTTCAAGGCTAACATCCAAACCTTTGCCCAAAACTTGATCTACCTTTCTAGAATGATGAATAAAAAAAGGAAAAATACATTAATGTAAAACTTAGTCAAGAAAATGCCCTAACCATGACAAACATTTCGTCAAACATATTGTGAACATGTAATCTACAAGTGATAAATGTATAACTGAACAGAGGGATCTGATACTTATCTGAGAATCATCAAGAAGGTATAATTCCATGTCACCATGGATTCAATAATATATCTTACATAATTTATTAATTACCCTTTCTTTTTGCAATAAAAACACGTTAAGAGCCATAACTAGAATATGTCATGAAGTCATGCTTATAACCAACATATAACCAAAATAATAACAATGATAGAATAACCATCAAGAACACATATTGACAAGTATAAATGTTGATGAAATAAAAGAGGAAAAGAGATCATACTAACATATGCGAAAGGTAACCAAGTCAAGGAATTCCACGTACCACCCAACCATAGATTGGGTTTAAAAAAACCTCTTTTAAGCCAATCACTCATTTTCCATATTCCAAGCATGAATATGGGATCTCATGGAATAAACCAAGAGAAACCAAACCAGGGCCTCCAAATGAAAAATCACCTCAACCCTGAACTAGTGGTTCCACCTCATGGCCGGACATCACTAACCATCATCATATCGGTCTCTAACCAACCTATCCATGGCTTTAGAGCATTTGGTCCAACTTGGCTCTAGGACTAGTAACTAAACTCACAACTATTGCAGATCTCCAGAGTGTTTGTCCAACCAAGGCTCAAAGACTAGTAACTCAGCCTACCAAGTGCTCCAGAGTGTTTTTCCAACCAAGACTTCAAGGACTAGTAACTCAACCCAAGCTGTTACAGGGCTTCCAAAGCATTTGTCTAACCAAGGCTCCAGGAACTAGTAACTCAATCTACCAAGCATTCCAGAGCGTTTTCCCAACCAAGGCTTCCAGGACTTGTAACTCAACCCAAGCTATTCCAAGGCTTCCATAGCATTTGTCTAACCAAGGCTCTAGGAATTAGTGACTCAACCCACAACCATATGGAACATGAATTCGAATAGAAAAAACAAGTAGGAAACCTACAAAACAACGGTTATCTAGTAAATGGCAAGGCTAGGAAAAGCCACTTTAAATCTAGGAAATCCTCCATAGTAATGAAATTTCAAAACAAAATAACCTCATGCATGCCAAAAATAGAAAGGAAATCATACATGCAACTTGATACCTGTAAAACAATCTAGTTGTCTCGTTGATCCCACTATCCCCTAGTGCTTTTCATTCTTTATCCAAATCCAAAGTATGCCACAATGCTCCAAGAAAATCTTAGTGTGTGAGAGTGTGTGAGAGAGAGAATATAAGAGTACTCCAAGCTAAAACTGACAAATGGTTTCATGCTGACAAAGGCTGGGAACTAATCCTTATAAGCATTTTTATCATTGAGGCCTCCATTTTCTTTATTTTCCTCTATTTTTCCTTCAATTTTTCTCACATTCAATTTTATGACCTTTTACCTTCCTTTTCTCCTATTTTCCATTATTTTCATAAATAAATGCTAGTCATTTCCACTTTTCCTTTTCCAATTCCCATAGCCATAAATTAATCACCAATGATCCATATCACTATCTTTTTTCCCAACATTTAGCTTGGAATACATGTCCCATGACCTTGGTATTATTTTCTCCTTTAGTAAATTTATTACATGGATTTTTAGATGGGGTTTTTACAAAGAAGACTGTGGCTCGAGCCACTAACATTTGTAGGACTTGGGAGAAGCATTTAAAAAACAAGCCACTAGACAAACACATCTACAATTCATTTTTGAAACCTGAGTACAAAGATGCAAACTAGACTAGGGGTCTACTTCATACATGGCTCAAATATGACTGGGCCAAAATATTTTTGATCATATAGAATTTTTTAACATGTGAGGGAAGGTATGCCCTCACCCTTCAATATCATATGCACATTTTATTGCATTATCAATCTGGAAAAAATGTCAATTTTCCTTCTTATGTATAGAACATCCTAGATAATATCGAAATTCATGTGAAACAAAATATGAAGAATCCTTCCACTAGCCTACATCATCATGAATTAATTAAAATGTTGATTTTGGAAGATTTGAAAAACAAGAATGAAAAATGGCATAAATTCTTGGTCCAAAATAATTATGTGTTTCACTTGCAAGGGAATATTAAATATCCACCTTTAGAATAACGAACTAGTGATGCAAATCATGAGGAAATACTGACTCAAACCTACGTAGGGATGGGTGACTCCTCTCAGCATTAAATAAAAAATAAGAAAGAAAATAT
The DNA here is from genome assembly GCA_000404065.3 of Pinus taeda. Classification (NCBI taxonomy): domain Eukaryota; kingdom Viridiplantae; phylum Streptophyta; class Pinopsida; order Pinales; family Pinaceae; genus Pinus; species Pinus taeda. The sequence continues at coordinate 225,622 of APFE031350629.1, forward strand.
AGTAATGATAAATCCCTTTATACACACTCTCAAAGTTACTAGAAATATGTCCATACAATAAGAGTTACAAAGTCTATGAAACCATAGCCTATGCGTACCCCACAAGTCCACAAGAGCACTTTTGTTTGTGTTGAATATCATGATGTATATACCTTGGATTAGCTCTTTGTAACAAAGATAAAGCAAATGAATCATCCTACTAGCCCAATGAAGGAGATCTCTCCTACAATATTTTCTCAAAAGTCTGCTAGAAAATAATTTCAATGTGATATGCCTACTTAGTATTTTCATAGTGAATATATTAACCATAATTATCCCCTAATAGATGAATAAATGGTTGATTATACTCTTCATGATCCATCAACTGAAAAATTGAAGAGGATAAACAAGAAGATTAACAATCTCAAGGAAGAGGTTATTGAGCTCATAGTCCTTAACCATTGCATACAAAAGGAAAATGCTTACTTGAAATTTGAAGCTCTAAGATTCTAGGAAGAAATCAGATAGTTTTAGGCTAGAATTTCATCTCAAGGAATATCATTAGATAGAGTATCTAGAACATATGGAGGACTTATCATCCTCATCAATGTAGCGATACTTTCTTGAAATAGCTCACAAAATTGAGACCTAAAATATCGAGATTTTGTGTTGGTTTGCATGGGGAAAGGGAAGAAGATTTACATGCGAGAAATTTTTAATCCCATAAATGTCATCCCTGACTATCCTTTCTTGACACTATTTCCTTACTTGTCCTAACCTTTTCCCCCCTTCAACCTATCATATGAACCTCCAATGCATGTCAATAACATGGTCACATGTACTCTATTCTTCATTCTTTAAATTTTATTTTTTAATCAGATAATAAAGTAATTTAATAGGTTGTTTTTACTAATGAGAGAACCTTAATTCACTTCAATTCCAATTGAAGATTTTTGGTACCAAAGGAACCTTAGGCCCATGAAAGTGCATTCATGGCTAATCATGCATAGGATCACTCTCCAAGTGGATCAAGCATCTGTCCATGTGGAAATCATCTTCAAGAATAGATATATGTCTTCTCTTTGATGGTATCAAGGCCAAACAAGTAAGGTTCGGTGGCAAAGGAAGTTCAACCAAACCCTATTTTTATCTACAGTTGCAAAGTATGACGGTTCTAGTTAGCTACAATAGGGTTGCAAAGGATCGATGTAGTTCACAATGTCATGAGATATCTTTTCATTGCACTCATGGCTAATATGAGACGATTCACCCCTCATATCTAGGGATCGAAGACTATCCCCAGACCAAAACTTTTTTGAAGAACATATCCACTGTCATTTGAGGATGTACTCTATAAATTTGGTTGGGCACTTTGATGCCAGGCTAGTTGATTATTGGGACTAGTTAGATTTTCTATGTAAATTGTGTTGACAATATTCTTAAAGATTTTGTACCTTCATGACTTACTTTTATGGATTCAAACTTAATGTAACTCTAGATGTGATTAATATAAAAGCTCGTGAATGATCCATTATAATGGTAACTTTTAGTCTCTGACGTTGTAGTGTAGCTAAGCATCAATGTGGGAGGTCCATTCACGAGAGTATATTTATTGTAAAGTATTTCTTCTTTTCATTTTCATGTTGAATTATTTCAGATTCATCTCTTATTCAAGTTTTTTAGGAGGCTTAGTGTTTATATGACTGATAGTGTTTTATTTATTATTGTTTCTATTATTTATATATCATATGTAGAGTAACCCTGTGTGAAGGATCTTTGTTATGCAAGCATAAGCCCCATTCCTTGGTCATACTACTTATGAGATTGTATTAGCTCGGTGATTATTTACAATTATATTGCAAACATATATTTCAATGATAGGTATTTGCCATAGAGAGATCTATTTGTATTTATATACCATAAATCTGAGATTTATATTTCAATTTGAAGTCTAATTCACTCAAGTTTATTTGTTATAACCCTATTTCTATTTGAAATCTCCATTTTTTATCTATGAGGATTTGAAATACTTTAACTTCATATTCGATGGACAGTATGCTTTGAGACAAAGTATCTTGTTATACTCTTCCAAACCTTGCTATTTATACCTTGAGTTTGATATGATTTTCTCAAGATCCATATGAGAATATTATTTCCTTTTGTTTATATTGTATCAAAACCTATATCAAACCCTTCATTCAAACTTTGACAAGACATACTTGTGTCAACAGATCTTGTTTTGCAACATAGCTTATAGATACATATTGTGCTTGAGTCTTATTTATAAGAAGTATTTATCTTTGAACAAGGATTTGATATCTTTTATATGGTTCATGGAATGATAATATAAGGCATGCATTACTCTATTCTCTACCATATTTGATATGCATGCATAGTGAATTGTTGAATGAATTTATATTGATCCATTGTAACAAAGTGTTATGAATGTACAATGAGCTATTGTAGTAAGTACGAGGATTGATATGAATGTACAGTGAAACTTTGAATGTTGTGGGTGTACAATGATTTGTTTGAAGCATTGTTATTTCATTGACTAGTGTGAATCATATTTGGTTACATATATGTAATGTTTATATAAGTCTTGTATTGAAAGAAATGTTTAGGATGACACTAGTTTCTTTCTTGATCATCTAGCAATCTAGTAGCTAGAAAATTAGTACCTAGTCATCAATGAACTAGTAATTTGGTTATCATATCTTATTTTAAATATAATTTTCCTTTCAACATTTCATTCATATTCATATTCTTTTTATAACTCTGATGTGTCAATATTTCCACTATGCTTACACGGTTTCATCCCTACATGACTGAATCTTCATGCTTTTACTCCTTTTTCGAGACCGTTAACTAACGACGCAATAATTTTCTCTCTCGGCTCACTATGCCAGATACTTGTCTTTTGTGTTAAACGAAAACCCAACACACAAATAAATTGGATTTAACTAAGAGACAGTTACCCATTTTCACAAGGCATCAATTCATATTCAGACTAAGAATTGAACACAAAGAAATAATTGGGAAAACTCAAATTCTAATAAATTGAATAAGATGTATTTATAGAGGGGTATTACAACCTCTTCCCTACGGGATCTCTTCCTCCATCTTGAGCTACCTATCACCCTCTAAGCTCATCTTTTGAGTTATTTTTCCTTTGACCTGTCCATGACTCTCTATCTAGATCTGACTATATAAATATGTATATCTCCCTATTGGGCTAGAAAATATCCCAATAAAATTAAGCTAAGTTGGATATCTGTCCCAAACTGCTAACACTTAAACGTGACACTTGTTAAATTTACAAAGGCCCACTTAGTTATAATATTAGCTCAATAAAACAAACTAACAACCCAACTTTTCCAAACTGTTCCAAATTCTTCTAAATTATGGACAATTGGAACTATATAAAAATCCTAATATTTCTAATTTATACAAATTACATTTGAGTGAAATTTCTTTCCCTTGGGAAATTTTTATGACTCCCATAGAGTCTAGGCAAAAATAAATTACCCAAGGTTGATTCTCTTACATCGCTTCTCTAGATTTTCTTGCTATTTTACTTGGCTACACGTTGTCCCTCCCCTTGCCTAGCTCTCATCACCTGTGGTGTCTCATCCTCCTCTTTATTTTTGTTTCCTTTACTCTACCTCTCTCAAAAAACTTGTTACACCTTGAGCTTCTCTCTGTAGTGGAAACCACCATTGGAATTATTCTCCCTACAGCCTAGAATTCCTCCCCTCCTCTAGAATCCTCAAGAGAGCCCGAATACCTCATATTTTCTTAGGACAAGGATAAATTTCTTAGTCCTAACAACACCATGTTAATGAAAAGATCCAGGGCTCATTGAGGTATAACATATTACAAGAAAATGGAAAGCTCATGTGTCAAGGAACGGGATATCTCTAGGACATTGAAATAGCCCATGGAAGTGTTAAATGGGTTCCATATATCAACCATAATAGAGGAGGATCAATCAATATATGTACACCATTAACATATAATGACACCTCATCATGTTGTTGGGACATGTATTGTTGGACAAAAATGCATCCATGGATGAAATTTCGTTGATGCTTGATGACCTGTAGCTCACTATGAAGGGGATGATCACCACTTGCAATATATTGAGACACACCATGGGTTTCCTTTTGACCTAGGATGTTTTCTAGGAAGAAACAAAGATGCAATAACAATGGAGGAATCAATATCTATGAAGGTTGAATGAGGGAATTAATACACTATTTTATTAGTTTCTCTTGTTCCTTGTTAGTTAGTTTTTTAACTATAATTGTAAATCATTACTGAGAGGGATATAGGCCTTTGCCTTGTCATTATATAGTTTTGTCGTATTTGAACATATTCAATATTCAAAATATGAAGAAAATATGATTTTACAAATAGTATAGTTTCCCTAGCGACAAGCTAAAAAATCCAAGGTATGTAGTTATTGACGGGTTGAAATGTATCGCCAACAACTAAGGGGTCTCGCAAGTGTGAAGTCCCAATTAGGCATCACACCGTTTAGGATAGGAGACCCATCTGGTATGTGGGCCTGACTGCCACCATGAATGTTTCTGCTCTTGGTTATCAAATGAGAAGATGTTAGAGTGGGACAAGAATAAAATTCTCAAGCAGTGAAACAAAATTGTCCCAAGATTGAAAAATTGCAGAAAGAGGTAAAAAAAAGTCTCAACAAAAATAATAAGAGATATACCATGAGAGGTATTAGTGAGCTAAATCCCCATCAGACATAATAGATAGGAACATACCAGAAGTCAATTTTAAAGTAGTTCACAATAGGTCACCGACATGGCAAGGAACAAGAAAACACAAATTTGAAAGCGAAACATACATGCAACCACTATGTATCAATCAATAACATATTATGCATATGAAAGCACACATACAAATATGGTGAAGTACTAGACAACTAATACAACCACCATGAGTAAGCATGGGAATTAGTGCCAAAGATAAAGAACATCTTATTAATATCACTGCAACCTCAAATGCATATCATGAAATTGTTGAAAATAGAATAGTGGAACATGGGTTGTTCATTATGTTTCCCGATGCCAAAACCCTAGCCCAACTACAAATTCACTCTACTAGGTGCCAAGAGCTAGGTGGCTCTAGCTCTCAAGCATAAATCATCTATCTATCCTGCCCTCTACTCAAGTGATAAAGTCCTGGGTAATGAGGCCTGAAGGAACATTTATAGAGATGAGTTGATTGTTCACCTACCATGACCCTTGACCTTCTCTCGTGCCTTTTCAACTACCGTCATGACTCTTGAGTTTACCCAATTCTTTGTCAAGGAAAAATTATTGTTACATGCCAACATCAGTCCTAACATAACTATTGATATAATGGTTGACAATATTTACATTACAATGAAGTAGAGAGAAATGAGGATGTAGAGGGTCATCAGAAACCATAGAATACTTATTGCTTGTATGTTGCCACAATGAGGATGCTTGGTCTTGGAATTGTATTATTTTCCTACCATTTTGCTTCACTTGTATTCATTAATCCTCTAGTGATGTGCCTTGTCATTTATTGAGAAGTTCTCTTATATAGGAGGAGTTCTGCTTCATCCTCTTGCTCCAAGTCCTACTTCATCTATTCTCCTAATGGGTCAGGGCCTGACCCGGGTGCTCCAAGTCACTGCTTCATCTATTCTTGTGTTCCACACCTTTTCTATCTCACAAGTCTCAGTGACTTCAATCGCATCCAAGCACTGGGGAGGAAGTAACACTATTCAAGTTAGTTCAGATGTGAATCATCTCGTAAGATGGCTAACATCTAGTCATCGCTTGGAATAGTAAGGTGCCAATGCCTTTTTTTTTTGTCGATCTAATCAACCCTCCTATTGATTTGGTAATTCGAGTCAATGAGCTGGGTCTAACACATTTATAATACTAATTAATGGTAGTCCCTCCCATCATTTCTATAGTGTAAGGCAGGCCCACCAAACTTTCAATATGAATTGTGGTTAACGCCATGCCACCTACGCCTTGTACTCATGTATCCAACATTCTATCATATGTATCATTATGTTGTAATTTTCCATGTCTCAGGTGTGGGATATCGATAATTTTCATATATAGATGCCGATACCACATTCCATAGTTGGTTTAGACATAGACATTCATAAATCCCTTAGTCACATGTGTAGGGAATAGAGATTTTGATTGCCCCTTAATAAGAGATTTGAATCTATTGCTTTATTGGCCCTGGGTGTTTTCCTTGGCAAGATTGCACAGTAGTTGTAAAATGGTTCCGCACTAAAATGACTAAAACAGTAGAAAATATGAAAAAGTTGCTTTATTTTACTGTAGGCTCCAAATATCACTGTATATCTCCCACATAATAACACCTGTGCATAAAATGAAAGACTTTTTTGTTATTTTGTATGTGGTGAACAAAAACCTCTTTCACTTTTCAAAAATTCCTTACCATTAGTTCAGAAACTGATTTTGTACTAAACTTGTCATTGTGTGCAGCAACTGACCTCGAAACATGCATAACCAAGAATCACTCATTCATTTTCTCTAATCCAGGAACTGGTTACGGGACTGTGATATACCATTGGAAATATTTTTCCGATCTCCTTCTGATGAAAACACTTGTGACATGTTTTGTGTTGAACATCATGTGCAAAACATCTAACAAAACCAGACATAGTAAGAGCTCATGTTGATCCCTGGTGACAGGCTGTGAAGACTGGAACTAACAGGAACATAATGAAAAATAAAGCTAGTAGTCTTGGTTTTGGGATCCAGGGGAAAATCTTTGAGTATATGTGTTTTATGTGTTATGCTCTCACATTGTTTATTTTTCGTGTTTTAGAATTTGTATGCAGGTAATTTATGTACGGGGTTAAAACCTACATCAAATACCTCAGTGAAGTTCAAGGGAGGCTATCTTGTTTACAATATCAATCTAGATTAGAAAAACATATGCATATATAATGAAATCATCATATCGATCTGTTGGGTGTGGAGCATGATTATTTAGAGGTCTTTGTTTCAGCCGGATGTAGACCGCAGGAATATTGTACACCCCTCCACACAAGGGGGTGTAGGGGGGCACTTTTACCCTCTGCAGGGGTCCAAGGGGGCTAATCCCCCTCGACTGGCGGGTTCAAGGGCCAGCGGTCCCCTGGAAGGGGTAGTGCCCTCGAAGCTAAAAACATATGTAAAATTTCCTTGTAAGAGTATAGTCAATTATAGTCAATTTGGGTCGTTCATTAGGTCGATAATCTGACGATAAAACTTATGCTTAGTTTAGGGTTATTTTTTTTCCCTAGAAGGCAACCCCTCTCTTCATATGAGTGCATTGTATTGAGGATGTGTAATAGATGTGTATTCTTTGAGCGAGAAACAAAGAGGTGAGAATGTGAGAGAAAACATAGGATATTACAACGGATCTACTGTAGGTTGTGTCTCTTCATTTTGTTGGACAATAGAATGGAAGGACTGGCTATTCGGGGCAGATGTAGCCCAAACTGGGTGAACCAAGTATATCTGTGTCTCTCTGGTTTGATGTGTTTGTGTTTTCCCACATATTATATCTCTTGCATTTCTCTATCATATATATAACTTTTCTAACACGATCATCTCAACATCAACATCATCACTTCTACATGAGGACACAAATGTAATAATTACCATCGCCATGCATACATAATAAACACATATACAACCTACACACATGCATGCCAAACACATTCCACCCATCAAGTCCAAGTGTTGAACCTAGGAGCTCTGATACCATTTTGTGAGAATCCTTCCCATATATACCCATTATCATCAACCTGCTAGGGTAAGCATGAGAGGATCAGATACTATGACATTACTCAACCTCCCAGGTATAGTTAAGGATGTGGAATCGACAAACCAAAACTCTACTGACCTTCCGTAGGAGCTACTAGACCCACATGAGCTAAACAACCACTTCGGGTGCCCAAACCCTGAGATAAATTTCCTTTTTAGGGATATGGACTCATATTCGCTTACATAACAAGGAAATACAATGAATGTGACCCTCCATTTGCATGGATAACCTTGTCTCCCAGTGATTGTAGTCTAGATTTCCTAGTTCCGAACATACAAACTCGGAACCTGAGCCACTTTTCAAGGCTTACATCCAAACCTCTGCCCAAAAATTGATCTAACTTTCTAGAATGATGAATAAAAAAACGAAAAATCCATTAATGTAAAACTTAGTCAAGAAGATTCCCTAACCATGACAAACATTTCGTCAAAGATATTGTGAACATGTAATCTACAAGTGATAAATGTATAACTGAACAAAGGGATCTGATACTTATCTGAGAATCATCAAGAAGGTATAATTCCATGTCACCATGGATTCAATAATATATATTACATAATTTATTAATTACCCTTTCTTTTTGCAATAAAAACATGTTAAGAGCCATAACTAGAATATGTCATGAAATCATGCTTATAACCAACATATAACCAAAATAATAACAATGATAGAATAACCATCAAGAACACATTTTGACAAGTATAAATGTTGATGAAATAAAAGAGAAAAAGAGGTCATACTAACATATGTGAAAGGTAACCAAGTCAAGGATTTCCACGTACCACCCAACCATAGATTGGGCTGAAAAAACCTCTTTTAAGCCAATCACTCATTTGCCATATTCCAAGCATGAATGTGGGATCTCATGGAATAAACCAAGAAAAACCAAACCAGGGCCTCCAAAGGAAAAATCACCTCAACCTTGAACTAGTGGTTCCACCTCATGGCCGGACATCACTAACCATCATCAAATCGGTCTCTAACCAACCTATCCATGGCTCTAGAGCATTTGGTCCAACTTGGCTCTAGGACTAGTAACTAAACCCACAACTGTTGCAGATCTCCAGAGTGTTTGTCCAACCAAGGCTCAAAGACTAGTAACTCAACCTACCAAGTGCTCCAAAGTGTTTTTCCAACCAAGACTTCGAGGACTAGTAACTCAACCCAAGCTGTTATAGGGCTTCCAAAGCATTTGTCTAACCAAGGCTCCAGGAACTAGTAACTCAATCTACCAATCGTTCCAAAGCATTTTCCCAACCAAGGCTTCCAGGACTAGTAACTCAACCCAAGCTATTCCAGGGCTTCCATAGCATTTGTCTAACCAAGGCTCTAGGAACTAGTGACTCAAGCGACAACCATATGGAACATGAACTCTAATAAAAAAACAAGTAGGAAACCTACAAAAAAAAGGTTATCCAGGAAATGGCAAGGCTAGGAAAAACCACTTTAAATCCAGGAAATCCTCCATAGCAATGACATTTCAAAAAAAAATAACCTCATGCATGCCAAAAATAGAAAGGAAATCATACATGAAACTTGATACCTGTAAAACAATCTAGTTGTCTCGTTGATCATATAAAAATTTTTAAAATGTGTGGGAAGGTATGCCCTCACCCTTCAATATCATATGCACATTTTATTGCATTATCAGTCTGGAAAAAATGTCAATTTTCCTTATTATGTATAGAACATCCTAGATAAGATCGAAATTCATGTGAAACATAATACGAAGAATCCTTCCACTAGCCTACATCATCATGAATTAATTAAAATGTTGATTTTGGAAGAGTTGAAAAACAAGAATGAAACATGGCATAAATTCTTGGTCCAAAATAATTATGTGTTTCACTTGCAAGGGAATATTAAATATCCACCTTTAGAATAACGAACTAGTGATGAAAATCATGAGGAAATACTAACTCAAACCTACGTAGGGATGGGTGACTCCTCTCAGCATTAAATAAAAAATAAGAAAGAAAATATAGTAATGATAAATCCCTTTATACGCACTCTCAAAGTTACTAGAAATATGTCCATACAATAAGAGTTACAAAGTCTATGAAACCATCGCTTATGCGTACCCCACAAGTCCACAAGAGCACTTTTGTTTGTGTTGAATATGATGATGTATATACCTTGGATTAGCTCTTTGGAACAAAGATAAAGCAAAGGAATCATCCTACTAGCCCAATGAAGGAGACCTCTCCTACAATATTTTCTCAAAAGTCTGCTAGAAAATAGATTCAATGTGATATGCCTACTTAGTATTTTCATAGTGAATATATTAACCATAATTATCCCCTAATAGATAAATAAATAGTTGATTATAGTCTTCATGATCCATCAACTGAAAAATTGAAGAGGATAAACAAGAAGATTAACAATCTCAAGGAAGAGGTTATTGAGCTCATAGTCCTTAACCATTGCATACAAAAGGAAAATGCTTAGTTGAGATTTGAAGCTCTAAGATTCTAGGAAGAAATCAGATAGTTTTAGGCTAGAATTTCATCTCAAGGAATATCATTAGATAGAGTATCTAGAACATATGGAGGACTTATCGTCCTCATCAATGTAGCGATACTTTCTTGAAATAGCTCACAAAATTGAGACCTAAAATATCGAGATTTTGTGTTGGTTTGCATGAGGAAAGGGAAGAAGATTTACATGCGAGAAATTTTGAATCCCATAAATGTCATCCCTGACTATCCTTTTTTGACACTATTTCCTTACTTTTCCTAACCTTTTTTCCCCTTCAACCTATCATATGAACCTCCAATGCATGTCAATAACATGGTCACAGGTACTCTATTCTTCATTCTTTAAATTTTATTTTTTAATTAGATAATTAAGTAATTTTATAGGTTGTTTTTACTAATGAGAGAACCTTAATTCACTTCAATTCCAATTGAAGAGTTTTGGTACCAAAGGAACCTTACGCCCATGAAAGTTCATTCGTGGCTAATCATGCATAGGATCACTCTCCAAGTGGATCAAACATCTATCCATGTGGAAATCAACTTCAAGAATAGATCTGTGTCTTCTCTTTGATGGTATCAAGGTCAAACAAGTAAGGTTCGGTGGCAGAGGAAGTTCAACCAAACTCTATTTTTATCTATAGTTGCAAAGTATGAGGGTTCTAGTTAGCTACAATAGGGTTGCAAAGGATCGATGTAGTTCACAATGTCATGAGATATCTTTTCATTGCACTCATGGCTAATATGAGATGATTCATCCCTCATATCTAGGGATTGAAACCTATCCCCAGACAAAAACTTTTTTGAAGAACATATCCACTGTCATTTGAGGATGTACTCTATAAATTTGGTTGGGCACTTTGATGCCAGGCTAGTTGATTATTGGGACTAGTTGGATTTTCTATGTAAATTGTGTTGACAATATTCTTAAAGATTTTGTACCTTCATGACTTACTTTTATGGATTCAAACTTAATGTAACTCTAGATGTGATTAATATAAAAGAACATGAATGATCCATTATAATGGTAACTTTTAGTCTCTGACGTTGTAGTGTAGCTAAGAATCAATGTAGGAGGTCCCTTCACGAGAGTATATTTATTGTAAAGTATTTCTTCTTTTCATTTTCATGTTGAATTATTTCAGATTCATCTCTTATTCAAGTTTGTTAGGAAGCTTAGTGTTTATATGACTGATAGTGTTTTATTTATCATTGTTTCTATTATTTATATATCATATGTATAGTAACCCTGTGTGAAGGATATTTTTTATTCAAGCAAAAGCCCCATTCCTTGGTCATACTACTTATGAGATTGTATTAGCTCAGTGATTATTTACAATTATCTTGCAAACATATATTTCAATGATAGATATTTGCTATAGAGAGATCTATTTGTATTTATATACCATAAATCTGAGATTTATATTTCAATTTGAAGTCTAATTCACTCAAGTTTATTTGTTATAACCCTATTTCTATTTGAAATCTCCATTTTTTATCTACGAGGATTTGAAATACTTTAACTTCATATTCAATGGACAGTATGCTTTGAGACAAAGTATCTTGTTATACTCTTCCAAACCTTGCTATTTATACCTTGAGTTTGATATGATTTTCTCAAGATCCATATGAAAATATTATTTCCTTTTGTTTATATTGTATCAAAACCGATATCAAACCCTTCATTCAAACTTTGACAAGACATACTTGTGTCAATGGATCTTGTTTTTCAACATAACTTATAGATATACATATTGTGCTTGAGTCTTATTTATAAGAAGTATTTGTCTTTGAACAAGGATTTGATATCTTTTATATGGTTCATGGAATGATACTATAAGGCATGCATTACTATATTCTCTACCATATTTGATATGCATGCATAGTGACTCGTTGAATGAATTTATATTGATCCATTGTTACAAAGTGTTATGAATGTACAATGAGCTATTGTAGTAAGTATGAGGATTGATATGAATGTACAGTGACACTTTGAATGTTGTGGTTGTACAATGATTTGTTTGAAGCATTATTATTTCATTGACTAGTGTGAATCATATTTGGTTACATATATGTAATTTTTATATAAGTCTTAGATTGAAAGAAATGTTTAGGCTGACACTAGTTTCTTTCTTGATCATCTAGCAATCTAGTAGCTAGAAAATTAGTACCTAGTCATCAATGAACTAGTAATTTGGTTATCATATCTTATTTTAAATATAATTTTCCTTTCAACATTTCATTCATATTCATATTCTTTTTATAACTCCGATGTGTCAATATTTCCACTATGCTTACTCGGTTTCATCCATACATGACTAAATCTTGGTGCTTTTACTCCTTTTTCAAGACTGTTAACTAACGACACAATAATTTTCTCTCTCGGCTCGCTATGCCAGATACTTGTCTTTTCTGTTAAACCAAAACCCAACACACAAATAAATTGGATTTAACTAAAAGAAACTTACCCATTTGGACAGGGCATCAATTCATATTCAAACTAAGAATTGAACACAAAGAAATAATTGGGAAAACTCAAATTCTAATAAATTGAATAAGATATATTTATAGAGGGGTATTACAACCTCTTCCCTACGGGATCTCTTCCTCCATCTTGAGCTACCTATCCCTCTCTAAGCTCATCTTTTCAGCTATTTTTCCTTTGACCTATCCATGACTCTCTATCTAGATCTAACTGTATAAATATGTATATCTCCCTATTGGGCTAGAAAATATCCCAAAAAAATTAAGCTGAGTTGGATATCTGTCCCAAACTGCTAACACTTAAACGTGACACTTGTTAAATTTACAAAGGCCCACTTAGTTATAATAATAGCTCAATAAAACAAACTAACAACCCAACTCTTCCAAACTTTTCCAAATTCTTCTAAATTATGGACAATTGGAACTATATAAAAATCCTAATATTTCTAATTTATAAAAGTTACATTTGAGTGAAATTTCTTTCCCTTGGGAAATTTTCATGACTCCCATAGAGTCTAGGAAAAAATAAATTACCCAAGGTTGATGCTCTTGCATCGACTGTCTAGATTTTCTTGCTATTTTACTTGGCTACATGTTGTCCCTCCCCTTGCCTAGCTCTCATCACTTGTGGTGTCTCATCCTCCTCTTTCATATTGTTTCCTTTACTCTACCTCTCTCAAAAAAATTGTTACACCTTGAGCTTCTCTCCGTAGTGGAAACCACCATTGGAATTATTCTCCCTACAACCTAGAATTCGTCCCCTCCTCTAGAATGCTCAAGAGAGCCCGAATACTTCATATTTTCTTAGGACAAGGATCAATTTCTTGGTCCTAACAACACCATGTTAATGCAAAGATCTAAGGCTCATTGAGGTATAACATATTACAAGAAAATGGAAAGCTCATGTGTCAAGGAACGTGATATCTCTAGGACATTGAAATAGCCCATGGAAGTGTTAAATGGGTTCCATATATCAACCATAATAGAGGAGGATCAATCAATATATGTACACCATTAACTTATAATGACACCTCATCATGCTGTTGGGACATGTATTGTTGGACAAAAATGCATCCATGGATGAAATTTCGCTAATGCTTGATGACCTGTAGCTCACTATGAAGGGGATGATCACCACTTGCAACATATTGAGACACACCATCGGCTTCCTATTGACCTAGGATGTTTTCTAGGAAGCAACAAAGATGCAATAACAATGGAGGAATCAATATCTATGAAGGTTGAATGAGGGAATTAGTACACTATTTTATTAGTTTCTCTTGTTCCTTGTTACTTAGTTTTTTAACTATAATTGTAAATCATTACTGAGAAGGCTATAGGCCTTTGCCTTCTCATTATATAGTTTTTTCATATTTGAACATATTCAATATTCAAAATATGAAGCAAATATGATTTTACGAATAGTCTAGTTTCCCTAGCGACAGGCTAAAAAAATCCAAGGTATGTAGTTATTGATGGGTCGAAATGTATCGCCAACAACTAAGGGGTCTCACAAGTGTGAAGTCCCAATTAGGCATCACACCGTTTAGTATAGGAGACCCATCTGGTATGTGGGCCTGACTGCCACCATGAATTTTTCTGCTCTTGTTTATCAAATGAGAAGATGTTAGAGTGGGACAAGAATAAAATTCTCAAGCAGTGAAACAAAATCGTCCCAAGATTGAAAAATTGCAGAAAGAGGTACAAACAAGTCTCAACAAATATAATAAGAGATATGCCATGAGAGGGATTAGTGCGCTAAATCCCCATCAGACATAACAGATAGGAACATACCAGAAGTCAATTTTAAAGTAGTTCACAATAGGTGACCGACATGGCAAGGAACAAGTAAACACAAATTTGAAAGTGAAACATACATGAAACCACTATGTATCAATCAATAACATATTACGCATATGAAAGCACACATACAAATATGGTGAAGTACCAGACAACTAATACAACCACCATGAGTAAGCATGGGAATTAGTGCCAAAGATAAATAACATCTTATTAATATTGCTGCAACCTCAAATGCATATCATGAAATTGTTCAAAACAGAATAGTGGAACATGGGTTGTTCATTATGTTTCCCGATGCCAAAACCCTAGCCCAACTACAAATCCACTCTACTAAGTGCCAAGAGCTGGGTGGCTCTAGCTCTCAAGAATAAATCATCTATCTATCCTGTCCTCAACTCAAGTGCTAAAGTCCTGGGTAATGAGGCCTGAGGGAACATTTATAGAGATGAGTTGATTTTTCACCTACTATGACCCTTGACCTTCCCTCGTGCCCTTTCAGCTACCCTCATGACTCTTGAGTTTACCCAATTCTTTGTGAAGGAAAAATTATTGTTACACACCCACATCAGTCCTAACATAACTATTGATATAATGGTTGACAATATTTACATTAGAATGAAGCAGAGAGAAATGAGGATGTAGAGGGTCATCAGAAACCATAGAATACTTATTGCCCGTATGTTGCAACAATGAGGGTGCTTGGTCTTGGAATTGTATTATTTTCCTACCACTTTGCTTCACTTGAATTCATTAATCCTCTATTGATGTGCCTTGTCATTTATTTAGAAGTTCTCTTATATAGGAGGAGTTCTGCTTCATCCTCTTGCTCCAAGTCCTACTTCATCTATTCTCCTAATGGGTCAGGGCCTGACCCGGGTGCTCCAAGTCACTGCTTCATCTATTCTCATCTTCCACACCTTTTCTGTCTCACAACTCTCACCCACTTCGATTTCATCCCAGAACTGGGGAGGAAGTATCACTATTCAAGTTAGTTCAGATGTGAATCATCTCGTAAGATGGCTAACATCTAGTCATCGCTTGGAATAGTAAGGTGCCAATGCATTTTTTTTTTGTCGATCTAATCAGCCCTCCTATTGATTTGGTAATTCGAGTCAATGAGCTGGGTCTATCACATTTATAATACTAATTAATGGTAGTCCCTCCCATCATTTCTATAGTGTAAGGAAGGCCCACCAAACTTTCAATATGAATTGTGGTTAACGCCATGCCACCTACGCCTTGTACCCATGTATCCAACATTCTATCACATGTATCATTATGTTTTAATTTTCCATGTCTCAGGTGTGGGATATCGATAATTTTCATATATAGATGCTGATACCACATTCCATAGTTGGTTTAGACATAGACATTCATAAATCCTTTAGTCACATGTTTAGGGAATAGAGATTTTGATTTCCCCTTAATAAGAGATTTGAATGTATTTCTTTATTGGCCCTGGGTGTTTTCCTTGGCAAGATTGCACAGTCGTTGATGATGGAGGTCGCTTTTTGGAGGCCTGCCTGAGGTGCGACCTAGTGACCTAGAGGATCGTGTGCGGCTTGGGATCGAAACACCTTCATCATAATCTTTCTCTAGTCAATTGCACCTTACCAAGCCTTCGATGTATGACACACTCTCTACTATCTCAGCTCAAATCTTATACCTATTTTTCTTATCCCAACTTAAGCGCATCAATGAACCTAAACCGCACTTGGTGTAGCACCTTCGTGCAACCACAAGACTTCTTACCACATTCCACAACTTTGGTATGGGATCTTGATCATACACATAAAGATATTGCATTCCAATCACAGTTGGTTTAGGTGCAAATGTTTGTTGTGCTAGTTTGGAAATTGCTCGAGTATATTTATAGATATGTATATCCTAGAAATGCAAACACTTGCTTGTGTCTCTATTACACCTCTCAATTCCCTTTCCCAAAACTCCTTTTGCCTCATGTTTCATTTCTCTGTTGCATGTGTGCGGAATAGAGTCGATGAGTGCGCACTCGACTATTCAAAATCATCTTGTTTTTATTGGTAACTTGTCATGGGTTATTTCTAAGTAGCCCATTCACCCATACACATGCTATGTGTGTCTTTTAGGGTTGCCACTATAGTGCTAGTATGTGTGCCTTTTAGGGTTGCCACTATAGTGCTAGTGAGGCCCTAAAATGTGAGTTGAGTGGTGTTTTCCTTCGCTATCTAATTGGTGGATATACATACCTAAAGAACACTTATTTCCTTGTAATGTTGATGTGTGCTTCCCATCACATTATATTAATGAGCTAAGACTTGACATGAAGCATCCAAAAGCTCTTTAGCTCGTCTTAAGAGTCATGAACGATACCGCGGTTTGGAAATAATTCACAAGGCTTGACTAGTTTCATTTCAGGGTATTGTTGTTGTGCATATGCATTGATCAGGGTGTATCCGAGCCCACTCCAGATTCCCTAATCAGTTAATAAAAAAGATCCAATTAGTTTACAGATATGACAAATAAATAAATAATCAACTAGTTCACTTTGGGAAAATAAACAAGGAATTATCCAAATCAAGGTGTTACACGTTATCTGGGTTGGTCAAGTGTACCCAAGTTTGGAGACCAATTCAAAACCCATGTGCTCCCATGAATCTGTTAGTTGTAGCTGCCTTTGATGTTCTATGATGCCCAAGGTGATGATGCACTCATTGATCACATTCAAAGACGTATGGGAAAGGTGACAAACTTACAAAACCTAATGTATGCATTGAGGTGGGGAATCAATTATGAACAGGGGAAACATGACATTCAATGATTCTTACCATAATGCCAAAGAGTGCCAATGAGAATGCAACTCTAGAGATATATGAATTAGGTTATACCATGCAGGGAAACATTCTTGTGCCAATTTAGGGTTTCTTCCCAAACCCTGTATGGACAGCATAATGAAATCCAAATTGGAGTCTTTCCCACCCACAAACAGTGCCGATATTAATTGAAAGGAATAGGTATAATCTTTGAACTCATGGGAAATACATCAAACTTCCAAAACCCTAGTGTAATATATATCGGATGATTTCATGAGTGAGTGCATTGGCAAGGTCTAATAAGAACAAGCCATGGGGGGAATTAGCCAATGAAGAACCGGAGTGTCCGTTAATGGCTTGAGGCGAGTAGAGGGAGACCCAAAATTTTGGGTGGTGTTGTAGCAGATACAATAGTAGTTTTCATTAATTTAAATTAATGCATTATTATTATTATATTTTAGAACATATAAAAAATTTACGAAGTAATTTTTTTATAAATAAAAATAAAAAAGATACAGTTTTAAAGATAAATAAAAAGCAAAATATATTTTTCATAAAATTCAGATTATAAAAATATCGAATCATTTATAATATTTTACAAAATTATTATTCAATCATTTATAATATTTTACTAATTTATAATAATTAATTTAAAAATAATATTATTTTATTATTGAAATCCTATACAATTATAAATAGATCAAATTATTGCATCAAGAGAAACTCTACTAAACTTAGTATTGGGGAGAGTATAGGCATAACTTAAGTATGTCAACATTTTTCAAAATGTCAAAATATATATATATAACCCAACAAAATTAAATATCTCTCTTTCATATCTTTTCATTAGTGTGTGTGTGTGTATATCATATCTATATCTATATATATCTATATATATATATTATATATATATATATATATATAGATATATATATATATATAATTGAGATGATGTTTTCTCACATCTATTGCTTTTTGCTAGCATGCCCGAAATTGTCCCCTTCAATTTAGTTTGGTCGGTTGAGATTCATATTTGCTAGATAGAAATTGTGCTCTACGTTTTGACTTTTCTGCATAAATTAATGATAACAAGAATGTTGTGAGTGTGATCGAGAATGGAAAACATAGGAAACTATGAATCTTTAGCTCTCTTGGCCATTGTGATGATAATGGTGGGGGCATGCACAAGAGCAACAATAGATGTGAGTGCACCATCTCCTAATACGAAAATGGAGGCAGGTGTTGCTTCAGTGGTGGTCATTCCCTTTATTCATTGCCCTCATCCCCTTTTTGGCTTCTCAACTTTATTGAGATATTTTGCAATTGCTGCTTGGATCGTTTTTTTTTTCTTAATGACTAGAGAGAGGTTGTCATTATTTTATTTTTAGATATGTTAAGGGTTTGGTCGATTTCCTTTTGGGTCAATCCTTTTTTAGCGTAGAGGCTCATTCTACAACCCAGTATGACCTAGATGTGTAAGTATGTCCATGCTCAACCTAGATTTGACACGTTTCCCTCTTCAAATAAAAATAAAATATTCTCTAAATAGAAACTAATGTGGACCATAATAAAAGCCAAAAATGAAAATGCTATACATGTTTAACTGGTTGTCCATATGAAGTAGTATAATTTTCTCTAAAGTAAAAAAAAAAAAGATGTGAGGAAGATGTTTAAACCTTATACTTTCAAAAATATTTCAAACACTGTATTTAAATAATCTATTTAAAGATCTTTGTAACTAATGAAGATATATTTATGTTAAGATATATCATATAAAGATATTGATAAAATAAGTTTTTATCATTGAATGTTTGAAGTGTTTTGAGAATTTTACAGTTTGATTATTTTTAGGTATATGTCTTTTTTTGTGGTCGAAATCTAACAAACTTTTTGGTACTAGTAAGTTATGTACTTTATATAGCATTTAAAAATACAATTTAAACAATTAAAAAGTATAGTTTGATTTTACACTCTAAAAAAATTTACCCACAAAAAATTTAATCCCTTTCAACTCATATTAAATCAGTACTTAAAAAAAACTATACTAATTTATTAAAAGAAAAAACACCGTTCGCAATCCCAAGAAAACTTGAGTTTATGAGTGGTTCAATGTGAAGTTTAGTTTCCATTTGTCAGCCGTTTTCTTTCTTAAACGCATCAACTCTGCCAATCTAATATTGTCATCTTTTTCGACTATGAATAATTTCGAATAATTTGTGGCTCTCTTTCAAAATTCCAAAACTTTCGGTGAGATAAAATATTTAGCTTTCCTTTCATATAATTTTTCCTAGAGACTATTTAATACTCTTTTAATATATCTTTGTTAAAATAAGTTAAAAGGTTTTTCCCAGATAAGATTTAATATTTTTAAATAGATTTCTCTTTTGGTTAAAGTAAGTTTTTTAGTTTATTAATTAATGTGATAGGTCAATCATATCTACTTTTAAACATAATATTTTTTATATTCATAACCTACCCTTTGATTTATTCATAACATATCTGATATGTGTTGAAACCACTCAGAAAGCTATAGTGGACACTATTATTGTACAATGCATTCCACCTTTGCCTCTCCACATGGATGGAAAAAGAGTAAAAAATAGTACTGGTCGTCCGGCAATATAATGATAGTGTTTGGAACTATTTCAATATTTTGGTGTGAACCAGCGAGATAGCCATCGCTATGTACTTGCATAAATAAACACCAATGTCCTATTTAACATAGGAATGTGTATTCGACGGTTTATAATAATGAAATGCTTTGTGATATATTTATAATTAGGACTTGATCACCTCAATTTTATGCGAGTAATGAAGGATATAAATACATGTGATACACATGCTATTCGATTGCATTTTAATAATTAATTAAAAACTATGTTACGATGGTTATGGTTATAGCCACATGCATATGGTGTCAAGTTAACTCAATCATTAAAGACTTTGAAGTTATAATTTGAGGGTTTTAGTTTAATGGGTACTATTTTATCATTCAGCGAGGGATTTCAAAATGGTGAGAAAAATGATTA
Organism: Pinus taeda; assembly: GCA_000404065.3. NCBI lineage: Eukaryota > Viridiplantae > Streptophyta > Pinopsida > Pinales > Pinaceae > Pinus > Pinus taeda. The sequence goes on from APFE031350629.1 coordinate 246,040, forward strand.
ATATATGCGAGTTTTGGGGAGCTATTTAATAATAAATATTGGATATAAAAAAATATATATTTTTAAATTTTTTTTTTTTTTTCAATATTTATGTAAATTAGAGTATTTTTTAATGTTTTGTTATTGAATGTTTTAATGCCACATGTTCATAAGTGGAGACTTTGCACATTTATCATCTAAATTTGGAGTCAAAGAAGTTAGCTTAAATGTAGCTCATGTCATTAAACTAGAAACTATTAGTTATTTTAAGAGTATTATTGGTTGCTTGGGTGGAATGTCGTTCTTTCCTAGACTCTCATTTACTTTTCACCTTGATATGTCCCTCCTTCTCGGCCCTTACTCATACTTCTTGAGGCTAGCTAAGGAATTTAAGAGAAGTCCCTAAGTAGATTGTCCTGCTTGTGGTTATTCCTATAATGGAGATAAATATATTCATATTTTATTGTATCTAAACATTCTATATTAGCTAATAAAAATGGATTCCTGGAAAGCACATGAAACACTACATAAGTTTTATATATTTCTATTTTTTCCCAATATTTTAACAAAGAATCCCAAATTCTTTCGTATATCAACAAGCATCTCTTCATTTAAATTTTTTAAGGGGTTTAAATATAGCTAAATCCACATTAAATGTACGGTGAAATAATCTTTTTGAGGATAGACATATTCATCTAAAATGTTAGATACATACTTGTCAAGTTGAAGAGGATCATGCCCTCCTCAAATTAGAACCTATCCTTGTATTCAACACTTGTGACAATGGCAATAAGAAAATCCTTCTGCCATAGTTTCAAATCTACCTACCATTTAGGTTTCCATATTAATTTAATCCACTATATTAATTCCTTTCCTTATAGTGAAATCATATTGAACTTCCCTATGAGTGCATGATATTGCATATAGTGAGTGTAGCCCCTGACCCTAGGTAATGTAACTTCATATCTGGATCTTTTTAATCACCTTAGCTAGGCATCCTCTAGGTCAAATATCAATTTTAATGATCAAACATAAAAAATTTAACGTCCTTTCCATGTTAATGTGCACCTATAACCAAAGGTCATGCACTCCCTTTTCATTAACCCTCCATTATCTTGCATTTTGTTACATACATCTTTGGATGAGGGAGTTTCTATATGATTCATGGGCTCCTTCTTAGTCATTATCATTGTTATTACTTCCTTACCTTGAATTACACCTACTGATTCCTTTGTAATTGCTTCCTTCGTTGATATTCCCATCACAATTCATTGCTTTAAACACCTACCCCATCACCTATACTTGAAGCTACTCTCCCTTAAGTTCTTTGACATGTCTTCTCTTGTGCTTAGTATGAGATATTACTCATCATAATAGTTTGTGAATTAGCTCTTAGTTTTAGGTGTGGTTGATATATTCTCTCAACTAATTAGATTATATAGCTAAGATATTCAATCTATGTTAATGCCTAACTTTTCGTATATATATGTCAATATTGTGATTATAATAAAGTACATAGAATTGAGTTTATTAAGTATAATAATTCTAAACTAGTATCAAAGCTAGTACCATTGTGCTTAAGTCCCTCGTGATAAGGCCTAGTAAAATGTTAGAGATGTGAGTTCTAATCCTCTTTAAATATGTATGATTAGAGTAGGCGATAGAAAATAGGTTATTGTTTTATGTTTTGTGTAAAGCTATTTATATGTTTCTATGTGGGTGAGTTTGTGTAAAGAACCATTATTGAAAGGGATCACAACTATGGATGTGCCTGGTGTAGAGTTGGCGTGTGGTTGGAATTAAAAATTAGATGTCATAATGACTAATTCCCTTTGATTTGGCAATGCTAATAATGTTGAAATAATAGAGTTTGAGAAAAATTGAGTTTCGTATCCCTATATAATTATGCTTTATTCCTGCTCCCCCACCATCTCCACAGTGAAATCTTACCACGAGCAATTGTTAGTGCTAGATACAATGAACAACAAATTCAAACTAGATTCTCGATATCATGGATGAAAAGTACTATTTCACATTCATTTAAGGCACAATAGATGTATTATGCATGAAGTAAAATCCATTCCCTATGAAAAATAATAATAATTTAATGGGGGAATTTTGCATGTAGTTAATCACTACGTGGAATTGTGTTACACATGTTGATTTTATGATTCCATTGTTTTCTTAATGGATTCTGATCTTGATTATCATGACTTGGTGTTCATTGATTATAGATGGTATTCCATCAATCACAATATTGATCCATGTAAAGAAGCCACGACGCTCACTATTGTTGCAAAAAAGATCCATGCATACTCCTTTGAGGATATTTCAACAAGTTAGATAAAAATTATTGGTTTTGTTGTCATGAGATTTGGTGGTGTTCTTATATTATTTTTTAGTAGGAAAATGCTATTAATTCTATTTTTTGTTTGTAAAATGATGATGAATCTCCAAATTCATATCAAGGTCATGCTCTAACATGAACTCAAATACATTTTGTATCTAGATTGTTTTCCAAAATAACTAGTGAGTACAACAGATGGAACTCATGTGTCTCGATAGATGGATGTCAATAAAACAAATAGTAGTTCAATTATTACATAATAAATATAATGAACTAATTTAGTGATTAGAAGAAACTATATCTTCAAGAGAACAAGTGGAATTAAATCTCAATATAGATAGTTTTGCACTTATATTAGGAGTTGTATATCTAGGAAACAATCCATAATTATTTGTTGAAGACATGAAGGTGTTTTATGGTCAGGTTTTTGACTTGATGCAACTATTAATTGATTTGAGGGTATCCATGATTCAATATTCTGGAGTGGAAGTCGAGAGTAAAACTTAGGACATAACTTGAATGAGTTCAATCCAAAATATTTCAAAATTATTAGAGAATATAATGAAGAGTCCACCAAACAAAACTTCAAGAAAAGTATTCATTAAGAGATGGTGCTAGAGATTTAAACTCCTAGTTTCCTTTTTCTTAATACAAGATATTCCTTATTATAAGATTTATTGGCTAGGAGGTTGTTAATTAGCTCTTAGGTTTAGTTGTGGTTGAGATATTCTCTCAACTAATTATATTTTCTCGCTAAGATAGTCAATATATCTTAATTCTTAACTTTTTGTATAAATATGTGATGTCACGAATATAATAAAATATGTAGAATAGAGTTTATTGTGTGCAATAATTCGAACAATACATAAACTAGTATCAATGCACTTTGAACCTTTTAGCTTAAAATAATAAAACCAATGAGTTCAATTGTAGAGTACTTAAAAATATATGTTATGTTAAGATTATGTGATCATTGGTTCAAACCCCGACTTACATGTTTTAGAAATAATGATGTAGATTTGCAACTAGTCATGAAGTTTTAATAAAAATCACAAGACAAAACCTACTCTAATGCTTTGTGGACATTAATTCAAAATTTAGAACAAAAATCTCAGACATGCAATAATAAATCACACACATGAAAATGGTATTTTTCATGGGGAAAGCAATCTGCTAAAAGCCCCAATGCATGCTTGCATTAATCTAATGAATAGAGATGTATTACAATTTCTTTCCTCAATTGAGCTCAATCTACAAGTGCATAACCTATATCTTTTCTCACTAAGAAGCTTTGACCTAGAGTTAGTCAATTTATCCCTCTGCTTGAGCTCCTATTTCATTGCATTGTTCCTTGAGAAATTAGACCCCTATTATTTAGGAATTTCTCCAAAATGTATTGTGCAATTCCTTAGAATGATCATATGATTACATGCAACACATCTAATCTTAAGAATAGTCTAAAGCTGATGTTACACCACCTTGAAATATTCACCAAGCTCGGGGAAATCGAATTATATAGATACTTTAGATATTTTGGGTTGATTTACCAGTTAACTGGATAATCACTGATTTTGAATGAAGGCCCACTACATAATTGACTTTCCACTAGTTACTTTAATAGTTAGAACTAATTTAACTGAAAAAACCTTAGATAACTAATATTGATCACTAAGAATTAGTAATCACACATGCTTATCTGAACTCTAACTCCTCCGAATTGAATTTACTGAGTAAATTGGGTGACACAAGTCATGCCACACAATTTAACTATGGTTTCTATTGATGTGGAAATTTGAAATTTTCCAATTTGACCAAGGAAAAAATCAAATTGAGAATTTGTTGTTGCATTTTTCAACACTCCCTCTGAGTAATAAAGGGATTATAAACCACCACTATCTTGTACCTGTGGAAATCAAACTTCCATCTTGACAAGGCCTTTGTTAAAATGTCAACATCTTGTTCCTCTATCGGAATGTATTGCAACAACATCATCTTCCTCTGCACATAGTCTACAAATGGTGATACTAGATATATATATATATATATATTATATATATATTATATATATATATAATATATATATATATATATATAGTATATATATATATATATATATAATATATATATTATATATATATATAATATATATATGCTTGGATCGATTGTGGAAAAAATATTCTTAGATAACTTGATGCAACTTTGGTTATCATAGTAGATCACAGTTGGATACATCATCTGAAAAAACAATCCAACAAGTATCTTTCTCATCCATATCACCTCATATGTTGCATGACTTGTAGCCATGCATTCTACTTCTGTAGAGTTGAGTGCCATAGATATTTGCTTCCTGTTGTACTAGGAAACTGTTGCAGACCCAACACTGAAAATTCCACTGGATGTACTCTTTTGGTCTAATGGACTCCTTTCCAAATATGCATATAAAGCTACACAACTTCACTCACTCTATCCATTTGTACTATAGTCCAAAATGGGTATTGCCTCTGAGGTACCCTAAAACATGCTTAGATTCCTTCCAAAATTATTTGGTTGGCCTAACCATATATTAGCTCAGCTGTTTGAATGCATAACACATATATATCCCTGTGTTCACAAGATACATCAATGAACCTACTAGCTACTAATAAATGGTGGCATCCTCCTTCCTCCAGTTGGTCGATAGAGGTGTCTTCATGGGCTTGCAACTCTCCATGCAAAATATTTGTAGTATCTCATTTGAATACTTTCCTTGAGAGACAAATAGTTCCCCATATCCTTGTTGTAATTCCAATATGAGGAAGTAGTGCATGAGACCCATTTCCTTCATTTCAAATTCTCTTGCAAAGTCCTCCTTGCAAGATTTGGTCAACTGCTCATCACCAGTTAAAATTAAGTCATCAAGATATAAGACAATAATAAAAAATTTACCTTCTACCAAGATATGATAGAGGTTTGCATCCACTTTACTTTTGCTGATGCCCAAACTGATGAGATAGTTATTTATTATGGTGTACGAAGCATGAGGTTCTTGTTTGAGACTGTACAATGCTTGTTTGATTTTGCACACATAAAACTCCTTATAAAAAGTCTCAAATCCTTCTAGTTTCTCAATGTACACCTCCTCCTCAATAAATCCATTAAGGAACATTGTTTTTACATCCATCTAGTGGATCTTCCACCACATTTGTGCATCGAAAGTAAGAATTGATCTAATGGATGAGTACCTTGATACAAGAGAAAAGGTCTCATCATAGTCAATCCCTTTAACCTGAGAGTACCCCTTGGCCACAAATATGGCCTTATACTTCTCTATGCTTCCGTCTGCTGCCTACTTAACCTTGAAGAACAATCTATATCCCACAACTGATTTATCTGTTGGTCTTGGGACCAACTCCCAAACACTGTTATTTACAATAGATTCATACTTCTCCACTACTGAATCAACCCATACAGGTTTCTCAATCACTAGAGCCATGTACCTAGTGTACCAATCTGTTGACCTTCTCTACTTAGGAGAATTTGAAGGAACACTCACATTCTCTCTCACATCTTGCAAAATTCTCCCAGATTCCCTAGTTCTTTTCTGGCCTTCTCTGGATGGTTCTACTTGAGTGGTTCTCTCCACTCTGTACTCCTCAATTCGTAGTTTTTCCACAGCTTCGCGAGGTTCCTCCTTTGGAGCTAAATTCTACTCCTCTAATGGGATCTGAAGCTCCCTTTCAAGAGAGAACCAAATTAGACCATAAGCTGTCCTAATTTGGTATTTTCTCCCTTATTTCCTCTTGTACCAAATCAGACCATAAGCTCTCCTAATTTGGTATTTTCTCCCTTATTTCCTCTTGTACCAAATCAGACCATAAGCTCTCCTAATTTGGTATTTTCTCCCTCCCGTTCCCTGAATCTTGATAGCTATGCCAACTCTTGGGAAAACTCAGAAGGGCTAGGCTTATCAAGTGTTCTTTAGGAAAATTTACACCAACCTTGCCAAGTTCATCATTACATTGTGTGAACTTGCTTAGGTACTACGGAAACATGTCATTCTTTTTCATCTTGATACTTCGAAGTTTATCCTTGAGCGCCAACTTTCTGTGGTCACTATTATTCTCAAACAATTCTTTCTGTGATTTCCATATTGTGAACAGAGTTTTTTTTTTTTATATATTTGATACAATTTGATCGCATACTCCCTCCAAAATTATTCTCCTCATGTTGGCTTGATCTTTCTTCCACTCAGCAAGGTTCTGGGCATCATATTCTAGTGGTTTTGCAAAATTTGTGTTGATGTATTCTAGCAATCCATTGTCATCCATGGTTGCCTCCATGTGATCCTTTCATGCAAAAAAATTAGAGGTGCCTTCTGACGCATATTCTAGCCTTCGTTGATTAAAGGTCATCTTCTTATCTTTGAAGAGATCTTGCTGTGCTAAACTCCAAATTTGAACCTCCTAAGAAACAACTTCAAATTTTTTGATCTAATGTGAATCTTGATATGATACCATGTAGAAATTATGATATAGATTTGCAACTTCTGCTGAAGTTTCAATCAAAATCACAAGACACGAACCTACTTTACTAGTTTGTGGAAATTATATCACATTTTATAACAAAAATCTCATACATGCAATAAGAAATCACACATAAGAAAATAATATTTTCCTGTGGAAAGTAATCTACTAAAAACCCCAATGCCAAATTGCATTAATTTGATGAATAGGGATGTATTACGATTTCTTTGATCAACTGAGAACAACCTGCAAGTGCATAACCTATCTCTCTACTCACTGAAAATCTCTGACCCAGACTTAGTCAATTTCTACCTCTGCTTGAGCTCCTATTTCGTTATGTTTCTCCTTGAGAAATTAGGCCCCTTTTATTTAGGAATTTCCCCAAAATGGATTGTGCAATTACTTAGGTTGATCATCTGACTGCATGCAACAACTATACACACAAAACTAGTCTACAACTAATGTTAGACTGCCTTGGAATCTCCACCAAGCCTAGGGAGCTCAAATTCGTTGTATGGACTACCTATTTTTGGTTGATTGATTAGTTAGCTGGTTGATCATTGAGTTTGACTTAAGTCCCACTACTTAACATTATGGGAATTTTGAGGTCTAAAATGGGGCTCCTAAGAAAAATATACAATGAAAATAAACTTTATAAGAACCAATAGTATTCAAGATGATGATGTCAACCATGGTGTATGATTTGCCATTTTTGGAGTAAAAAAGTAAAAGATTAAAAAATAATAAAATAATAAAACTACTTTTTCAACTAGTATTTTCAACTTATCTCCTTAAGGTTTTACTCAAATTTGAGTGGGAGGACTCGTTCGATGCAAAATTTAATTCCTTGTCGAAAGAGTACCCATGTTGCATACTTTCGATGGGTCCTACTGCATGAAAATAAGAAATACATGAAAAAAATGTGATTGCAATCACATTTTTCATGTATTTCTCATTTTTTGTGTAGCAAGTTCCATTGAAAGTATAAAACATGGGTACTCCTTGGATGAGGAACCAAATTATGCATCCAACGAGTGTTTCTGCTTGAAATCTAAGTCAACCCATAGGGAGATAAGTTGAAAATACGAGTTGAAAAAATAGTTTTTTCTTTTTTCCCTCTAAAATTTGATGATGTAAGGTAATATTACTTTATAATTTCTTTAGGAGGCCCATTTTAGACCTCAAAACTCCCCTAATGTTGACCTTCCACTAGTTCCTTCAATAGTTAGAACTAGTTCAATTGAAAACAACCTTAGATAATTGACCTTAATTGCTACAAATTAGCAATCACACATGTTTAATTGAACTTCAATTCCTCCAACTTGAATTTACTAAGTAAAATGAGTGACACAAGTCGTGTCACACAAGTTCGCTGCATCCAAATTGTCTGCTAATATGAAAATTTGAATTATCCCAATTTAACCAAGGCAAAAATCAAATTGAAAGTTTCTTGCTACATTTTTCAACACGTGTGTCCACATAGTATAACAACACTTCCCTAATCTACTCCATTCCTAATTCTACTATTTATTAAATAAAATACCTAAAATAAATAACTACATTAATACTTCTTATGATAATCATTTTTACAAAGATCTTCCAAAATTAATACCATAAATAAATTTAATGAAAATTGATTTTATATATTAAGGAAATGAAATATAACCTCATACTTAAAACAAATAGGAAAAAAATAATTAAACTAAAAACCATTCATAGTAACGTATTGTACTTTAATAACCAAAATATTTTATTTTTGAAAGTAGCTCAATTTATTATACCGTGTCATATTGGATTTTAGCCCTATTTTTTATTTGAAATAAATACATTAATATAAATAAAAAATTAACTTAATTATAAAAAATTATTTTTTCCAAATTGAATATATATATATATATATATATATATATATATAAAGTAACAATTAAGTTAAAAAATAAATTTATTTTACAAATAAATATATAATATTAGGTAAATAAAAAATAAAAATTTGTATTTTTATATTAGGGTGTTAGAATCTATGTCAGAGGAGGATGAGAAAGTCACTATCTCGTTACATCCCATAAAACTTAAGAGGGATGGAATGGCTATCCCACCCCATGTAGTCACACATGTTAATCACATTACATTTCTTAGCATTAAGATGGAAACTCTCATTCTTTCTGTGACCTCTCAGCCTGATTATCATGACTTCGTGTTGTTATGCAGTCCCAAAGACAACACCCTGTGCATGTAGGATATTTCACTCACAATAATGGATTTGTGGAATCTCTGTTGTTTGAAGGTTTTGGCCTAGTGGAGGCTTGCCTTCATTGCACAACTGCTATGTTGTAATTTACAGCATGGCATGAGGTCATAATTACTAAGGAAGTGAACCCTGGGACTTTGGAAGTATTCACAATAGGGAACATAGCTAGATGGTGATGCGACTAGCAAGGAAGTGAGCTTTGTCCGCATCATTTCAAACCCTGGTGGGTTAATAATTGTGGTGTAACCTTTTCTATGTCTAAATTTTGCAATATTTCAATGCCTAATGGGTTAATAGTTATGGGGTAAACTTTTCTATGTTCAATTTCAACATCGTTCTTAGTTTATTTGTCTTTGCATGATGGAATCTAGTTTATAATATGTAGGGAAGATTGGTCATTTGGAATTTCAGTGGTGGGCCTTTAGTTTTATAGTTGTTTGGCCCTACTCATAAACACTTTTTCTATGTTCACCCTTTGTACCTGCTAATTCTAATCCCAGGCCCGTTTGGTGCAAAGTGTGAAATATTTTATGATATTGACCTAGATCCTATTTACCTGTCTCACTAATTTACCATGTGTGTATCTTTAACTGCTCATATCCTCTTGCTATGTGCCATGCCTTGCCATCATATGCACTTTCATCGGGGTTCTGGAGATCGAGGCCCTTATGGCGAACATTTCTCTCAAACCCAAGCATATACCATTGAGGAAATATTTCACTCCTCCACCCCTCCTAAAATCTGAGAGGAAAATGTCAATTGGAAGCCTTAACAACAAATGATTGCTAAGCTTACTTTGATTTAGAAATCCAAACTAAAATAGGTAGTTGCTTTCCTGACCCCGATCATACAAGGGGATGATGGAGTTAATATCTTAATTCCATTACCCTTCATTGGAAAATAAGGAATCTCATGGGTATGGTTCTTAGAGAAAAACACATGGTCTGCAATGAAATTATAGCTTTTTTTAATGAGATATAATGACTCTAATGCCATCAACACTCCTACTTAGTCAACCTTGATGCTCACTTGTACCACATAGAGGGTCACCTCCAATGTAGCCTCAAGCCTTCAGCTCCAACAGGTACAAGTGCCTAGGATCCAACCCCTATCTCCTTGTTAGATAGTTGATGTTTCTTCTAGCCTATTGGATAATGATTTTTATTTTTAGCAAAGTAGTTTCCTTAATAAATGTGTATCTAGTGGTAATTCTTACTATATTTTTGTAAATCTAGCCTAGAGTATGTCAGAAAATTGAAGTACAAATTAGTTATATTTTAGGATGGTTCTAGTTGATAAAAGGATATATCACTACCCACAGGTTTGGTTCCCTTGTGATGACAGATTGCAACAATGCTAAGGATACACAATGATCTTATTTTGGTATGGAAGTTATTTTTAGGCAATAGAAACTTTAATTAACCAAAAAAGAAATTTAAAATTATATTTTATTTTACAAATCATAGATAGATGCATATTTTAAAGAGCCTATTATCCCTAGTAACAATTTTTTTATAGGAATTTTCCTAATAAAATAAAATAAAAAATTATATTATTTATTTATTAACAAATAAATACATTGAATTATTTTAAAATAAACTAAATTCAATCAAAGCTTTAAAATGAAACTGCTAACAATAAAATGAAATTATAACATCTTACAAAACTTGTGCAAATTTTGATAACAACACAAACATCTAGTCATTTTCCTCTAGGAGTTTTTAAATTTATGCAAGATTTGAAAACTATATAAACATCTAATCATTCATTGTCTTTTAAGAGTTGTCTAGCTAGTCATAGAAAGGCATAAAATTATTTCCCATGCAAATGAATATTAAAAAAGTCGATATTTGTCAACTTTGGAATGAAATGTGTTTATGATTTTTTCAATTGAAGGATGAGATTTTTTTTTTAATCATATTCTCTGCTTTTAATTATTTTTATGAGTTTTTCTTTTAGTCATTTTTCTATATGCCATAACAGTTTAAAAAAAAAACAATGTTAATAATTCTTGTCCAATATCAATATAATCAAAAAAAAAAAAAAAGGAAATGCTATGACTTTTATACAATATTATCCTATTTTCATGGAATTCATGCAACACCTATTTATTGAAATTGCATCTTAGTGGTGGGAATTAAAGATAAAAAAAATTGGTCATGATGATTTTTTTTGCAATTCAAATTGTTTGCATTTATGACCTACTTTGCTTGGTTCTATTTACTAGTTGCTTCACTTATTTGGATTTATGAATATTGCCTACTTGTCTTATTTATACCTACTTAATATGAATTTACAACAATGAGCAATAGGGATAAAAATTGATTCAAAGTAAGCTTGATGCTTAATTATAAAAAATCAATGCTAAATACGTTGTATTCAATTTACATGTTCATTTTTTTAACTCAAGATTAGATTGTTATAAAATTTCTTAGTTTAACCTTACTCAAGATGCTTTATATAATCCACAATATCACATTTTTAATCAGGCAGTTTGATAATAAAGTTCTACTTCAATAAAACAAAGCGAACAAAAAAATCACATGAAGATAATTTGAAAACTCGTCTTGATAAAGAAGTTCACTAAACCCTCTGGCTACTTCTCTAGATTCACTTAATGCAATGATAAATTTATTATCTTTGATAACTTTATTATCTCTCCTTCAAAGAGACACTCTCCTTCTTACATCAAGGGATAGAAAACTTCTCACAATATGTGGCTCATGCTCCCAAAAGGGACTACTTTCTCGTGCCAATCGTCACACATGAAATTTTTATATCAAATCATTTTTGCAAGTTATGTTTCATTTATGGAAAATCGTGTTGTTGGAGGTTTTAAAGAGTTGTTATATTATTGGACATTGGAGTGATATCCATAAAATAATACTATGTTTTAATTTCCTTTAAAAAATCATATTGCAATTATTTGAGCAATTGGTTAAATTATTGTGTAAAAATGAACAACACTTTCATTTTAACTAAGAGATGGTATGCCCGACATGAAAGAGTAAATCATCATATTGAATTCCCTTGATATGGTTCCTATTTAAACTAAAGTAAATTGTCTAATTGGATTTTCTCCATATAATTTTTGCCTATAACGCATGTAAATGATGCTTTGAAATCCTCTTAATATAGTTCCTATATATATTATAACACCGAGTGTCATCTATGTGTACTACTTCAAGTGTATCTACTATTTTAGTATATAGATAAGACTTAATAATGAAAAGTGTGATTTATAAAGTATGTATGAAATTTGAAATTATTTTCCATTTTCAGACAAAAATAATAATTTATTCTAGCTTGTCAATATTGAAAAGTCAAAATAAAACTGACCCTTCATATCAAAATGTAGCTCTTCCTCTAAAATTTGATACCAGCCGGCAACCATAAGAAATAGTAATAGTAATTTTCCAATTGATGATAATCTGTACTTGTCTACCATTAGTGAAGTTTTATGATCATCCCCTGTGATCATAGATGGTAATGTGGCATTTTTCCTTCCATTTCGAGTATTAAATTCATTGTTAGATTATATTGTTATTTTGTCTTGAAAATCATGAAAATTTTCGTAATATTTTGATAATTTCGAGTAGAGATTTTTGTAAATCTAGGTTACAGTTGTTAAACTTCAAGATTTTGGGTGTCCTAAAAACTTAATCCATTTCCACCTTCAAAAATATTAATTAAATGTTAAAATTTTCCCCAAATTCCAACCAAAAATGACATTCCAACAAATCCCGACAATTCCTCAGCCTATGTAATCTTAATGCTGATAATATTAATCTTCCTGCTGAGATTTTCTGTTTGAGTCAAATAGGCAAAAATCTCTGAAGGATGAAAACAATAGGGATTCATTTCCTAGATTAGCTCCAGGTTGTTGTTGGGAAGGAGTTAATGACTCCTATATTTGATGTGAGGGAGTTATGAGGCTGTTAGATTCTCTATGCTATATAACAGGCAATCATTCGGATGATTTGCTAAGAGAGTGTGAGGATTTCTTGATGTAATCTCCAATTTGATTAGTATATTCTTGATGCCTATGTTTGGTGGACGTAGCCCAGATTGGTTGGGTGAACCACGTTAAATACTGTGTCACATGTGCTGTGTTAATTCTTCTGTGTGTTTATTGATTTGTTGTGCCTCTGAATTCCAACAATTGGTATCAGAGTGCATTGGAGGAGCTACACAGTTGGAGGTGGAGCGCAACTGAGCGCTGGTTGTTGCTGGAGACGTGGATTGTTCTGTGCGTGGATTGTTGGCTAAGCTTGAAGCAGTTGGTGCGGTCGAGCTGGTGAGTGGTGGATTAAAGACTGTTGCGTGGATTTGAGAGCCGATCTGCGTGCGTGGAGGATTAAATGTTGGTGCTGCGTGGAGCTGCTAGTGGATCAACGCGGAGTTGTTTTTTGGTTATTTCACTTGCAACGTTTCAGCGTGGAGTGCTGGCTGCGTGCTGGCTGATCCTATTGGTTGTTTCTGTTACCTAACTTGCAATGTTCCAACCATTGAATGATGTTTATCAAACTTGTTGTGTGGAGTTTACACAGTTTTGAAATAGCCAGCATGGTATTTGGTGCTTGAAAAGTGTAGAGGTATGATTGCTAATTGCTGGTTTGTTTTTTTGGCACTGCGTGTAATGAAAATTTGGGGGAGTTTTGCTTCTTTTGGTGGCGGATAATGCTATTCCAGACAAGGTATAATGCGTGAGTTGTATGTCTTTGAAATTTCTCACAGAGTATTGTGTGCAAACGTTGTGCGTAAAAACGTTGGGTGTGAAAACGTTGTGTGAAAACGTTGTGTGAAAATTGGAGCCTTTATTTTCACTTAAAAATATTTGATTGTTTTTTCACATAAAAGAATTCGTTTGTTATTTTAGTGAGGAAAGTAACACGATGGACCATTAAGTGTTTTTTATGGGGAGCCATGTTTTTTACATAAGAAATGTTGGAGATATGTTTGGCCATTAAGTGTTTTTTATGGGGAGCCATGTTTTTTACATAAGAGTAGTTGATTGTTTTTTCACATAAAAGAATTTGTTTGTTCTTTTCGTGACGAAAATAACACAATGGACCATTAAGAAAGCACTTATATTGGTGCAAATAAAACAAGAAGTGTTGTTTTTTGAGATTATTTAATTTGCACACTAAACAAACAAACCAAAAAGGGGGCATAGGCAGAAATTTTTGTGTGAAGTGCAAAGGGCAGTTTTTTTAAAGGCATAGGCAATTTTTTTTTTTATATTACTGGTTGGATATTGGAGATTATTGTATTTTTTTGTTGATACAAATGGCGAAAACTCAAAGTGCCCGGTTTGAAATTGAGAAATTTAATGGCAAGAATAATTTAGAGATTTGGAAGGTGAAAATGCATGACTTTCTTGTCCAACAAGGCGTGGTAAAGGCATTAATGGGTAAATCCAAACAACCTTACAACATCATAGACGATGAGTGGGACGAAATGGATGAAAGAGCTATAAGTTCCATTCTATTATGCCTGGCGGACGATGTCCTATTTAATATTGTGTCGGAGACAACAGCTGCTGGTTTGTGGACGAAACTGGAGAAACTGTACATGACCAAATCCTTAACCAATAGGATTCTCCTGAAGTGACAGTTGTATGGTTTGAGAATGAAGGAAGGTACATCGATTGGTGATCATTTAAATGCTTTTAATACTCTTCTTGTGCAATTACAAAGTATAGAAGTAAAAATTCCATCCGAGGATAAGGCTATTACTTTATTGTGCTCGTTGTCCAAGTCATGGGATCATTTTGTTACTTCTATAAGTCTTAGTTCATGTGAAACTATTGAGTTTGATGATGTAGTTGCATCCTTATTATCGGAAGAAACAAGGAGGAAGTCGCAATCCGAAACCTCTACATCAGAAGCTATGATGGTTAGAGGTCGTTCGAAAGAAAGACGCCCCAGGAAGCCGAGCGACTCACGTTCAAAGTCGAAAGGGAATAAGAGTAAGCTAAAGTGCTAGTTTTGTGGCAAATCAGGGCATTTAAAGAAGGACTGCTGGAAGTGACAGCAACAAACTTCAAAAGTAGAGTCTTCGACAGAGAAGAAGGAGGCGAATATGACAGATACAGGTTCGACATCGGGTTCAGGTATGAGTGATGAAGTTTTATCAGTTAATGTGTCAAATCATGGTCAAAATTGGTTTTTAGATTCCGGGGCATCAAACCACATGTGTATCCATAAAAAATGGTTTAAGGAATATAAATCAATTAATGATGGAGTTGTGTACATGGGTAATGATGTAACATGTAATATTGTTGGGTTTGGAAGCATACAACTACAAATGTTTGATGGAACAACTAGAATATTAATTGATGTGAGGCATGTACCAGATTTACGGAAAAACTTGATTTCATTAGGAGCACTTGATTCAAATGGGTATAAAATTGTAATTCAAGGTGGAGTAATGAAAATTTATAAAGGCATTTTAATAGTTATGAAAGCTAAGAAAGTAGGAAATCTATTTCAGTTAGATGGAGGTACAGGGTCAGATTTTGTGTCTACTGTGTCTGAACATGACAGTATCTCCATTCACTTATGGCATCAAAGATTGGGGCATATGAGTGAGAGAGGGTTGAAAATTTTGGTTGATCGCAAGTTACTTCCAAATCTGAAGTCTAGAAAATTACATTTATGTAAGCATTGTCTGTTTGGAAAACAAAGTAAACAAAAGTTTAAAACAGGCAAACATACTCCATTCAGATGTTTGGGGACCAGCCCCTACAACCTCATATGGTGGTTCGTCTTATTTTGTATAATTCATTGATGACTTTTCTAGGAAGGTTTGGGTCTACATGTTGAAAAGAGAGTCTCATGTTTTTTCAGTTTTCAAGCAGTTTAGAGCATTGGTAGAAAATAACACTGGTAGAACAATAAAATGTTTACGAACTGACAATGGTGGTGAGTTTACTTCCAAGGAGTTTGACAGCTATTGCAAGGATGCAGGGATCGAGAGGCATAAGACCATGGTTTATACTCCTCAGCAAAATGGAGTTGTTGAACGCATGAACAGGACTCTTCTCGAGAGAGCAAGGAGTATGTTGAGTAACGCCGGGTTGCAAAAGGAGTTGTGGACGGAAGCAGTGGCAACAACTTGTTATGCGATAAACCGATCTCCATCGACGGTGATAGATTGCAAGATTCCGCAAGAGGTATGGAAAGGACACCCTTGTGACTATTCTAAACTCAGAGTGTTTGGTTGTGATGCATATGCTCTATTGCCTAAACATCAACGAACTAAATTAGATGCAAAGTCTAAAAGGTATATCTTTGTTGGGTATGGTGTTGGAACAAAGGGATATAGATTGTGGGATCCTACTACCCGCAAAATCATCATCAACAGAGATGTAAAGTTTAATGAATCCTCTCTTGTAAAGTTAGATGTAGATAGTAGATTAAAACAGGATGATGTATCCGACTTTCAGCACATTCAGTTTGATAGCATTTCTAATGATAGTCATGATGACCACAGTTCAGATACTAGTCATGAACAGGTTTCAGAATCAGAACATGAACAGGGTTCAGGTTTAGATCATGAACAGGTCTCAGATACTCATCGGCAAGAAGTTCCTACAGATGGTAGTCAGCCAATCAAGGAAGCACCGAAACATCCTTAAGGAGGTCGACAAGAATCAAACGGCCACCGAGAAGGTATGATGATTATGTCACTTCTGTTGCATTTACTACTAATGACAATGAACCTCTGTGCTATCAGGAAGAAATAGAAGGTTCGAAAAGTGACAAGTGAAAAGAAGCCATGAAGGACGAAATGATGGCCTTGAGTAAGAACGGCACATGGGATCTGGTTGAGCTTCCAAAAGGCAGGAAAACTGTGGGGTGTAAATGGGTCTTCAAGCTGAAACGAGCTGTGAATGATACGGAAGACAGGTACAAAGCACGACTGGTTGCAAAAGGGTTTTCTCAGAAAGCTGGTATTGACTTTCATGACATTTTTTCACCAGCGGTTAAAATTGTTTCAATTAGAATAGTGTTAGCATTAGTGGCTTTGCTTGATTTAGAGCTGCAGTAGTTAGATGTTAAGACTGCATTTCTACATGGTGACTTAGATGAGGAAATATATATGGAACAACCAGAAGGGTTTGTTCAGCATCGCAATGAGAAATTTGTCTGCAAGGCTCAAGAAGTCATTATATGGCCTGAAGCAGTCGCCTGGCAGTGGTATAAGAAGTTTGATTCTTTCATGTTGAGTCAGAAATATGTTAGAAGTGAATATGATCATTGTGTTTATTTCAAACAGTTATAATGGCATATTCATTATCTTGGTATTATAT
This sequence comes from Pinus taeda, assembly GCA_000404065.3. NCBI lineage: Eukaryota > Viridiplantae > Streptophyta > Pinopsida > Pinales > Pinaceae > Pinus > Pinus taeda. Next base: position 263,433 of record APFE031350629.1, read on the forward strand.
GTTGACGATATGCTTTTAGCAAGCAAAAGCATAGAAGAAATCAACAGGTTGAAGGCTCAGATGGCAAGGACATTTGATATGAAAGACCTAGGAGCAACAAGATAGATTTTTGGCATGGAGATTTTCAGAGACAGGAGCAATGGTAAGTTGTGGCTATCACAACAAAATTATATTGAGAAAATACTTTTGAGGTTTGGTATGGATAATGTGAAGCCTGTTTCAGTCCCTTTAGCTTCCCATTTTAAGCTTTCTTCGAGTTTATGTCCTAATACAGATGAAGAAAAAGATTATATGTCTCGAATTCCATATGCCAATGTAGTAGGATGTTTAATGTATGCGATGGTTTGTACTCGACCAGATATTTCACATGCAGTTGGGGTTGTCAGTAGGTACATGGCAAATTCGGGTAAAGAACACTGGTCAGCAGTGAAATGGGTGCTTCGGTATTTGAGAGGCACAAGTAGTTATTGTATTTATTACAATAAGAGTAGTGAATTTGTTTGCGGATATGTTGATTCCGATTTTGTAGGTGATTTGGATAAGAGGAGATCAACTTCAGGGTACGTCTTTACTCTTGTAGGTGGAGCTATCAGCTGGATGTCAAAGCTACAGAACATTGTTGCTTTGTCCACTACTAAAGCAGAATACATTACTGCTTCTAATGCTTGCAAAGAGGCAGTTTGGTTGAAAGGTTTGCTTGGTGAGTTTGGTAGGTTACAGGACAACATCAGGTTACTTTGTGATAGTCAAAGTGCAATACATTTGGCTAAGAATTCGACCTATCATAGCAAATCAAAGCATATTCCAATTAAGTACCATTTTGTAAGACAGGTTATCACTAAAAGGGGAGTCTCTCTTGAAAAGGTGCATACAAAGGAGAACTGTGTAGACATGTTCAAGAAACCAGTTTTGTTGGAGAAGCTACGCTGGTGTTTGGCTTCTCTTGGCTTGCAGAAAAGATAAAATAATAATAACAGGGCATGAGGCGAATTGTTGTCAAGGTGGAGATTGTTGAGATTTTCTGTTTGAGTCAAATAGGCAAAAATCTCTGAAGGATGACAGCAATAGGGATTGAGTTCCTAGATTAGCTCCAGGTTGTTGGGAGGGAGTTAATGCCTCCTATATTTGATGTGAGGG
>APFE031350646.1:0-13242 GCA_000404065.3 Pinus taeda
AGGCGTTCCTAAGACACATAGCCATAGGCCAGACCAAGAGGATAGGGATTTGGGTGAAGAATCTCTATAAACTAGAGGTAGATGATTGTGCAACATTGAGTACGAAAGCAGAATTGGTGCAAAGCCAAGACATTGGCGAGTTGTGGCAGAAGCAGTTGGGCCACTTGCATCATGGGGCCTTGAAGATAATGCAACAGATATCTAGAGGACTTCCCATGAGCAAGTTGACACATGCAAAGGTTGTACCTTGGGAAATTACACCAGGTGTTCCTTTCATGATCAAGATTGTTGAGCAGAGGCTATCTTAAAGCGAGTTCATACTGATGTGTGTGGACCATTCTCGATGGTATCCACAATGAACCAAAGGTATTATGTGATTTTTATTGATGATTATTCTCATAAATCCTAGATTTATTTCATGTAGAAGATGGACCAAACCTTCACAAAGTTTTGTGAGTTTAAAGCTTTGGTGGAGAAAGAGCCAAGGAAGAAGACAAGGCCTTGAGAAGTGACAATGGTGGAGAATATGTCTCTCAAGAGTTTAAGGACTTATGTACAGTGGAAGGAATTAAACAAGAGTTAACGACACCTCATAACCCAAAGCAAAATGGGGTGGTCGAGAGGAATAACATAACTATTGTAGGGGTAGCACGGGCGATGCTGCATGACCAAGGCCTACCACTTCAATTGTGGGCTTGGGCATGCAACACAACAGTCTATTTGCAGAATAGAAGCCCGCATTGCATACTTGGGATGAAGACACTAGAGGAAGCTTTCTCCAGTAAGAGACTAGATGTGGGTCACTTCAGGATCTTTGGCTCATCAGTATATTTCCATGTGACAAAGGATGCACAGAAGAAGCTTGAGCCGAAAGCAGAGTTGGGGATACTTGTGAGGTACACTGATACACCCCACAACTGTCGGGTGTATATGCCTACCAGTCGAAGGACAGTGGTTCGTAGAGATCTCAAGTTTGATGAGCAGAAGGCCATGCGAGTTTCCCTTGAGAGGGAGCTCGAACTACAGGCTGTGAAGGAACTGTTGGTTCCGAAGGAGGAGGAGCCTTAGACTGATACAGAGTAGCCGCATGTAGAGGTTCCAAGAGTGGAGACATACACTCAAGAAAATTCTTCCAAAGATGGACAGAAGCGCACAAGAGAAGTTGACAGATTGTTAATGGATGCGAGAGAGAATGTGGGAGAACCATCTTCTCAGTGCAGATAGAGGAGGTCACCTGAGAGGTTCACTGGATACATGTCCCTTATTGGGGAATGTGTTGAGACCGAGCCATCTTCCTTTGAGGAAGCAGTGCAACAACCAATTTGGGTTGATGCTATGGTAGAGGAGTATGACTCCATAGTTCGTAACAGTGTCTGGGATGTGGTTTCGAGACCGAAGGACAAGTCAGTTGTGAGTTCCCATTGGCCTTACAAGGTAAAGCAAGCTACTGATGGTAGTGTGGAGAAGCATAAGGCAAGATTTGTTGCCCGTGGTTTTTCATAGGTCGAGGGGATTGACTATGATGAGAATTTTCTCCTATCACAAGGTTCTCATCTATCAGATCGAAGTTGGCACTATCTGCACAGATGGGTTGGAAGATCCATCAGAAGGATGTGAAGACTACATTCCTCAATGGCAAGATTGAGGAAGAGGTGTACATAGAGCAGCCAGAAGGTTTTGATACCTTCGATCATGAGTCGCATGTGTGCCAACTCAAGAGAGATTTGTACGGGCTAAAGCAAGCACCTCGTGCTTGGTACACCAGGATAGACAACTACTTCACTGGGTTGGGCTTTACTAAGAGTGAAGGGGATGTGAACCTATACCACATCATGGTGAAAGGTAAGCCATTGATCATTTTACTTTATGTTGATGATCTCATATTGACAGGTGATGATCAGTTGATCATGTCTTGCAAGGAGGACCTTGCAAGAGAATTTGAGATGAAAGACATGGGTCTCATTCATTACTTCCTTGGCATGGAAGTGTGGTAGAAGGATGGGGAGTTGTTTGTGTCTCAGGGCAAGTTTTCCAATTAGATACTTAGGAGATTCCACAATGAAAATTAAAATATTAATGTGAATTAATATAAAACTGTGTTAGAATGGTCCAAAAGTCACGGATCAATCCAGATCTAATCTTAGCCGTTGATTAGGGACTTAATCTCGACCGTTGATCTATCAACGAGAAAAGTATAAGAGGGGGCCTGAGGGTCACTTGGAGAACACACTAAGAGATCAAGATTTCGACTTTCTGGGGTTGGGTTTGCTAAGAAAGTTGAGAGAGTGATCAAGAGTTGCAGATGAAGGGCGGTGAATACAGAAGCAGAGAGGCAGAGATAGTATCGAGAGGATCAGTGTAGCATACAGGAATGCTCACGCAGAGGGCAAAAGCTGAAACTGCCGGGAACATTCGAAACTGCCGAAACAGACGGGAAAGCTGACACAGAGAGCAGAATCCAGAACTATCAAGAACAGTTGAAACTACTAGGAACTGTCGGAACAGCTGGGAAAGATGACACAGAGGGTATAAGCCGAAACTGCCAGGAACAGTCGGAACTACTGGGAACTTTCTAAACAGCCGAGAAAGATGATGCAGAGGGTAGAAGCCGAAACTGTCGGGAATAGCAAGAACTGTTAGGAATTGTCGGAACAGCCAGGAAAGCTGACGGAGAGGGTAGAAGCTGGAACTGCCAAGATCATCCGAAACTGTTAGAACAGTCGGGAAAGCTGACGCAAAGGGCAGAAGCCAGAACTTCCGAGATTTTTCTCTGTTGGGTGAGCCGTATTTGGCACCCAAATTGTATTCTAAAACTGCTTAATAAATCAAACCCTCAGATAGCTGCACCAATTTTCCTGCATTGGGTTTTTCTAGGGACATTAGTCCAAAAATAACGATGTCATTTGTGTGCTTGTTTCTGTTTCCTTCAGTTGATGATCTTTAATGTACAGAGCATGTACTTGTGTTAATTTTCAGTATTTACATGGTAAATAACTTTTTAATTAATCAGAACAAGTAGGAAGGAATAAATCAGAAAGTACATGGAGGGTTTCTAACTGTTAGACTCACAAACTTCAACACCTTGACCCCCGATTCACCATAGTCATCATTTTATGCATTTCCCAATAAGCCTACTATTATAGTGATTCTATACCAAAAGCCTGCAACTACCATAGGATTCCTCCTGAGCCTGGACTACCAATCACTATAGTCATAATTTTATGGCTTTTCCAATAAGCCTACTATTGTGGTGATTTTCTACCAGAATATTGCATCTACCATAGGATTCCTCCTAAGCCTAGACTACCAATCACTATAGTTATCATTTTATGGCTTTTCAATAACACTGCTACTATGGTGATTCTCTACCAGAAACTTGCAGCTACCATAGGATCACCATGCTAATTCGGTTGACATCAATTCCAACATGCTCACAGCCACTAGCCATCCAGATAATGCCAATTGTTCAACATCATCTTCGAATAATTAGATGTCCTATTTATATCTATATACCAAAGGACAAAAGGAAGAAGTTAGATCCTACCAGTATGAAGGGCATATTTGTTAAGTATAGTATTTCATCAAAATTTTAGTACTTCTAGTCAACTTTGATGAAGAAGAGATACCTATATTGTAACTGCCCCTTCCCACATTCACTCAAGTTCACTGGCCTTCCAGGGTAAACATGAGACAAAGAGTTACTACGACATGACCCGACCTCCCAGTTTTGGTTAAGGAAGTGAGGCCTACAAAGTGGCCACAAATTGACAACTCACAATATCCCTCAGAGCTACAAGACACGCAGAGGCCAAAGGACCACCCCATGTGACCAAACCCTGAGTTGTAACTCTTTTTCACTGACCTAGACCCCCAATTGCATGTATGACAAGGCCTGGGTGCAGATATAGGCCTCAAAACAAATGCATAACATTGCCTCCATGCTGTTGTGACCTAACTTGCCCAGTTTAGAGGGTGTGTCCTAAGATCTGAGCCATAATTACAAGCTAGCCTCCTACCCAAAACTTCCTAATACTTTCCATAATCATAATAGACATGACAAAAAAGTTAAACATCCAAACTTTGAGGCAGAACTTAACCTAAATTTCTTAGAATACACCAAAAATTTCATCAAACACATGGAAAACATGTAAGCTATAGGTCATGAACGCATATCTGATCATAAATTGATAGTCTTCATCTAAGAATCACTGAGAAGGATCTAAACCCTCTCCATATTCCTACAACAACACTTGTTAACCCATACATTCATCAACCAACCGATAACGAAGAAATTCCTAATAAGAGCCATAGATAATACACATCATATAACTAGTAAATAACCAACATAGAGACCACGGCAACTCAGCCATAATATCACTAACATAATCACTACAGATGCTTATAGATCATAATAAGGCAATGTCTCATATTAACATAAGAAAATACCAACCATGTCAGGGACTTCCATGTACCACCCGACCATAGATTGAGCTGAACCAAATCTCTCTTTCATCCAATCACCACCATGCCATATTCCAATCGTGAATGTGGGATATCATGGAATAAACAAAAACAAAAACAAACCAAGGATTTTAAAGGCCAAACCACCTCAACCCTAAACCACAAAGATTCTGCCTCCATGGTCAGACATCACTAGCACCAACCAGATCGGTCTCTACTCAAGTTATCCAGAGCTCCAGGAACTAGTAACTAAACCCACAGCCTTCCAGGGCTTTAGAGAGCTTGTCCAACCTGGCTCCAAGGACTAGTAATTAAACCCACCAAGGGCTCTAAAGTATTTGTACCAACATAGGCTCCAGGACTAGTAACTCAACCCCAATTGTTCCTGGGCCTCTAAATCATTTTTCCAACCTGCAGTCACAAGGAATTATGAGCACCAATAAAAAAAATCAAGTGGAAAAACCCAAAACACCATGGTTATCTGGGAAATGGAAAGGAAAGGTTAAAACCACTATCAATCCAGGCATATGTCCATACCAATCATAGCACATAACTCGAAAATCACATGCATATACCATGCATCCATAAATCAATAAGGAAATCACACATGTAGCCTATTACCTGCCAAACAATCCGGATGTGGTTGTTGATCCTACTATTTCCTTGCGCTTTCCTGCTTTCCTTTGCCTTATTTATCCAATCCAAGTGAATACTAGTGTGCTCCAAGCATGCTCCAACCATTCTCTACGTGTGCAAGAGTATGAGAGAATGAGGAAATGAGAGCTCCAAAACTAAACTAAAAAAAAAATTGAACTGATCCTTAGAAGCATTTTTATCATTGAGGCCTCTAGTTTCTTCAATTTCCTTCATTTTTCCTTGAATTTCCTTATCGTGCAAATATGTTTCTCTTCACCTTCATTTTCTCCTATTCCCTTTATTTCATAAATAAAATTCCATTTCTTGTCTTCGCTAATGCCTTTCCCAATCTCCTTAGCCATAAATCAACCGAAAGTGACACCCACTGAAGTGGTTTTGGATAACATCCCAAAGCGCCAGAGAAAACTATGAGAGTGCCATGTGCACTTAAGGTGGTATTGGGTTATTGGGCCCTTGGGAAGATTCATATCTACCCCACAAAGGATACTTGATATCTCTTTGATGAAATCTCATCAATGCATCCAACATCTCATATACAAGGTGTGAGGAAGGTAGCACATGGGTATGTTTCATTATATAAGGTTATGGGGTGGGTGGACTTGGATTACACCAGAATGTATCTTCCCCGTGAGGAGCAAAAGGTTTGGTGAGGGGTTGTCATGAAGTACACACATATTAAATATGAATTTCATCTACATATGTCTCTTCAATTGGATTTATATTGAGGGGTTGTCATGAGGTACACACATACTAAATATGAATGCCATATAAATATGTATCTTGAATTGTGTTTATATTGAGGGGTTGTCATGAGGTGCACACATATTAAATATGAATTCCATATGCACATGTATCTTCAATTGTATTTATGTTAAGGGGTTGCCATGAGGTACAAACATATTAGATAGGAATGTGACATACATACGTATCTCCAATTGGGTTTATGTTGAGGGGTTGTCATGAGGTACACAAATATTAAATATGAATTTTGTATACATATGTATCTTTAATTGTGTTTATGTTGAGGGGTTGTCATGACGTACACACATATTAAATATGAATGAAATATTCATATGTATCTTCAAGTGGGTTGATCTCAAAGTGGTTGGGAGGAATTTCCAAGTTAAGTTGAATCCCCATATGATTAAATGTAATGTAAATAAAAGAATTAGAGCTTCTAATGACAACAAAAACACATCTTATTTCAATGATATTTTCTTTGTTGTAGTACTATATTCTTACCATTATAAGATGAAATATATTTAGGATGGGTGGGTCCACTATTACAACATTCCTTGCAATAGTTCACCGATTCAAATCCCTAGTAAATCAATTGAGCAAAATAAAAGAATGATATACACCAAATTCTTGGTATGTGGTAAAACATAGTCATTACAAATAGTAAAAAAATTCTCATACTAAAAATTCTTTATTATAAAACAATAATTATCCATTTTAAATGTTTTATAAAGTGTTTTTTTCTTTTTCTCTTCCCTAACATTGACCACCAAAAATTTCCCAAAAATACATTTTCTTTAAAATACTTACATTTATCATGAGTATATAGTATATTGGATCTCCTTAAATTATATATATATATATATATGATTAGAAGCATCCAAACCTAAAACTTTTGCGGTGTAACTAAATATTCTCCAAAAGCATGCAATTAAAGAGTGGGGTCCATTTGATGGTAAAGCTTTAATTTCCAACAATATGGATTATGGATTTTAGTTTCAGATATCATTGTGTGCAAGTATCCTACACAATTTTGTTTAGCATATTAATATAATTATTTTTTATTTTCAAATAAAGTAAATGAATGGACCAGATCCTATAACCAATAGAACATTCTTCCTATAATACATCATCCAAAATATATAAAATGTATTTTAAAAAATTTCCACTTTCCGAAAAACATTTATAAAGTTAATTTAAAAAACATTATTTTCACAGGTTAAGATTAGAATCAAACAGTTTCTCTGGGCTATTTGAACCCTCTACATGGGAATCAAACGGTTTCCCGGCTATTTGCACCCTGTACATGGGAATCAAACGGTTTCCCGGCTATTTGAACCCTGCACATGGGAATCAAACGGTTTCCGCGGGGAATTTTTTGTGATTATTTCTGCAGCTAAGTAGTGAGGTGAGGTACTTATTTCGCCGTAACGGATAACGACACTGCATAAAACCATAAAACTAATTGGCTTATGATTTGGTTTATTGAAATGTTTTTTTTTAAATCGGTTTACCAACTTATAGCTCAGAACTGATAGCGATGGAGAAGCCTCATCTCGCTCTGCCAACCAAAACTTGTTTACGCAATACACCAAGAAATTAGGGATGTATTCTAAGATTGATTTATCATAAGCAAGACAATACACCAAGAAATTAGGGCAAATTTGCGATGATGTACTGTATATTAGCAATAGTATGGAGAGAAGTTACATACATACACAGCATATTGCAATGAAGATAAGAACACTGTGGTTACAATATTAGAAGAACCACTCAGTTTCAATTCTCCTTTTCATGAGCATCGACTCTTTTTGCTGCTCGCCTGATTCTTTTGATGTGCTTGTGTTGCTGCTTCTCTAACCACCACTGGTGGCGGGTATTTTTTATAAAAGCCCCCGAAGCCTCATCGATATCCTCTAACAACGTCCACTGCTGCTGGGTATGTTCCATGTACGCTTCAGCGGCCTCCTCGACTAACAACCACTGCAGATGGCAATTTTTTATGTAACAATCGATAGCTTCATCGATATCATTATCTTCTTCAGCGGCAGTAACCTGATCATCATGATTAGCATCCGCAGGCACCTCATTAAATATGTTTTCCTCAGCAGCAGCAGCAACCGCCGGCTCATCGACATCTTCTTCAGCAGCATTATTAGGAGCAGCGTCATCAAGAGCAGCATGATTAGGAGCCCCGTCAGCAACAGGAGCAGCAGCATGATTAGGAGCCTCTTCTTCAGCAGCAGCATCTACATGATGATGATGATTATTGGTGGTGGCCATCTCCATCTCATCTTCTTGTCGTTCGAATGCCCATTGCTTCCGCATCATTATGATGAAAGCATCCGCTGACTTATTGATATCATCACTATTATTGATGACATCACCACCTGAAAATATTCCATCTTCATAATTCGGGATGACATCACCACCTGAAAATATTCCATCTTCATAATTCGCCTCCTTTAACTCAATTTCTGCATTCTTCTTTTTCTTGCCATTATTGGCCTTCTTCTTCTTGTGCATTTCGGCATTCTTCCTTTTCTTGCCATTTGGAATCACTTTTCTTACTTTCTTAATTACTTGGACTTTTAGCAGCCCCTTGGGCAGAGCTATCAACGCTTGCTTTGCAAGCTTGAGAGGGGCACTCAGCTTATTCATGACCGCTATCTTACTAACAGAACAGTGAACAGCGTGCAGTGCAGTGAGAAATAACTCGCAGGCTGCTGGCGGTAACAAATCAAAGGAGGTAGATTTCAGAGTATTCTGCCACGGGAATAGAAAAAAGGAGGTGGATTTCAGAGTATGCAGCTAAGGGAGCAGAGAAGAGGAGGTGGATTTGAGATCAGCAGAAGAAAAGGGAAATATCAACAGTATTTCCTGCTCGTCGCTCAAATCTATGTCTGAAACTCTTCCTCCTGCTTGTTGGTTAAGTGTATGTCAAGTCTATGTTCAGTTGTTGGTTAAGTCTAAGTCTTATTTGTATTTTGTTAATGTGCATGTCAACTCTAAGTCGGAAATTTGTATCGTACGTGCAGATGGGTTGTGGTTGCATGCAGTGTTCAAAATTGAACACGTCACAGCAGGTCAAGACCCCAAATTACGCGTCAAAAGGAAATATTAATTCTGATTTCTATCGGTTTTTTAAACAATTTAAATAACATTATAAAATTCGCTGTGAAGGGCTCCTCGTCTGCCGGCCATTTCTGAAAATTACCGGATATCTATTATTCCTGTAGGCTCAGACTCGTCATCTCATGTAATTTTTAACTTATTTGCGTGGTCATCTCCATGAATAAAATATATCGGTGGGCGGCTTCACTGAAATTTCATGAACATCACATCAAGGTTGTAGATTGACTTGAGTCGAAGCAATGGTCTAAATGATAATTAATCCGCATCCCACATCCGTAGTGCAGCTTCCTAGAAATTCTGCAATTTCACGGTCGTAATGTCACCAAATGTCATTGATGAAGGCCAGAGTGCGTACTAATAACTATGCCGGGACATTACAAATTTATTTTAGGCATTATGGACATTTCACCTTGTCGATGTCGATTTTGAAATGCACGTCTAAAGTGGGATGAACATCAACGCTCTTGCTCACCCCATTTATTTCTCTTCACCACCATATTCAATGTATCAATGTTGGTTCATGAAACAATGAAATTCGAAATAATTATATCTGTCACTTTTTATGGCCTTAGTTTAATTGGATTGTGTTTTTCGGTGGGAAATTGTGGAAATCCTTGCCATATTTTGATAAAATTTGACAGGAATTTTCTAAATTTAAGTTATAGCTATCAAACTTCAATATTTTGGATCTTCTAGAGGTTTTTGATGGTGCTGAATCTATTTCCACCATCAAAAACATGATTCAAACATTGCTAGAGCAAGATTTTTTAAACAATTTTGCCCAAATTCCACTTTTAACGGATAATTCCTCCCCTCCATAGAAGACTCCTTTTTTATACAACTATGATATTTATATAAATAAACATATCAACTCAAGATTTATGTTATAGGCACTAAGATAAAGATTAAGATTTAAGTGAAAGCTAGACACCATGTACATATCCATTGAGTTTCCAACTCGTATGCTCTCTGGTGAAATAATGGGACCAATGGGTGCCTGCAATCAAGAAACATTTAATGCCTAACTTATAGTTAAAAGATGTCTAACATGTGTTTGAATATAATCTTCTCCAAGATCAACAACAAGATTCAGGCTCCTCGTAAATCTGAGAGGAACAATGAGACATAATTAATTGCTAAGAATATTACAGAAACCCTATTCCAAGGATACATAACAAGAGTGTTAATAATGTGCCCATGGAAGGAAAGGGCACAGACATGTCCTTCAACAAGAATGCAACTCTATTGTGCCCTGTTCAAGGGGAGATGGATGTATGATAAATCATATGTTTTGTATCCACCTAGGTCTTGCTCTTATGTTAGCATTGATTTCTATTGTCGAAAGAATGGTAGAATGGATTCCAATTAAGAAAGATAGAGATGGTAGGCTCAATATTGTGAACTTCCCACGTGTTTTATTTGTTCATGGCACGTATTCTATTTGTTCATGGCAGTGCTTACTTGAATATTGTTGTTGTTGAATCAATAATTTGTTGCTTCTTCTCAATATGTTTCTAGATGTTGTTGGGTTTCTTATATTCGCACGTAATGTCCATGTTCAATGTCTTTTTGATGCTGGAAAAGTTGAGAGAAAAATTGTCATTGTATGAGTAAACCACAATCAATGTGAATAACATTTCCTTACCATTAACCTATTCATAAGTATAATGACAACAAGAATTTCATTCAATATGATTTCAAGGTAATTCTAAAAGCTCTCATCTAGCCCAGAGAGCCATCAACCACAACTAGGTTGGTGAGTTGGTTTTATGTATAGTTTTTTATTGCTTGGAATTTTTTCAGTTAAACTTTAGAAGAGAGGCTTGAATCACATGTATTAATTATTAAGAATGCATAATTTGAATATCATAGATATTTTTAAGAATAATGAAACCATTTTGTTATTTAAAAAATGCAAACAGTTATAAAAAATTGCAATTCTAATCATTTTTATAATTTTTAGATCCCATTATATTATCTATTTGATATTGTCATAATGTGATATCTTTTAACAACATAGTTTTAAGTTTAATTTATTTAATTAAAAAAAAAAATGATTAAAAAAGAAATATAGAAATAATATTTTTTTTTAGCTTTTCATTACAGAAGTGTTGGATGAATATATGCCCTTCAAATTGAAATTAAGACTAGCCCTTCAAATTTGATCACTGGTTGCATGCCCTCCACCTTCCACAAGCCAAAAGCATGAGATGAATATTGGTAAATACTAATCAGCTTTTTTTGCAACGGCTGAAAGCCTATCGAAGCGTGCCACGTTGTCTGATTCAATCCGTTTTCGGTGACTTCTTCCGGCCGGGAGCCGACGATCTGTATTTCTAGGAGTTCGCTGCCCTATGTGGATCACCAGATTGATGGAAGTCATGGTATTGAGAAGTTATCATATTGACAAGTGTCAGTGATCCCCAATTAATTTAAGCTCTCTTTTGACGGAGACGAAAACCCAATAAAGACTAAAGATTTAATAAATTATCAACCAAATGTACCTATATCTTCTTTCATCGTTGTTTCAATATCCAAGTTTCATAAAATATTTTATAAAATTTAATAAAATATTTCAAATATGCTAACTTTACTTCGGTGTTATTAATAGTAATTTAATAAAAGATTTCAAATATGGTAAGTTTACCTCTGTGTTATATGACTTATTAATAATAAATCGATATTTTTAAGTTTTGAACTAGCATCCTCATTGTTGCTTTTGTGTTAGTATTTTTACTATTTTTGTATCGTTAATATTTTAGTATATTTTGTAATACTAGTTTTAAACTACCATCCTCATTGTTGCTTTTGTGTTAGTATTTTTACTATTTTTGTATCGTTAATATTTTAGTATATTTTGTAATACTAAGTAGAGTCTAAGTCCAATGAGTCCAAAATGGGTTAGTATTTTTTATTATTTTTGTACGTTAATATTTTAGTATTTTTGTAATACTAAGCCAAGTCTAAGCCAAATGAGTCCAAAATGAGTATAGTATTTTTACTATTTTGTATCCTTAATATTTTAGTGTTTTTTGTAATACTAAGTGGAGTCTAAGCCAAATGAGTCCAAGATGGGTATAGAACACAATCATGACTCAAGTCCTAATCGAAAATGTGTATAGAAATTAAAGGAATAAAATGATGAAATTAATATTTTTTAATTTAAGATATTGTAAAGTTTTTATGTTTTTTCAAATATATTTTTTATAGAATAAGTTAGAAATTGATCAATTTAATTATTATTTCTCATTTTTATCTTTTCTAATATTTAAATAGAAATTTTAGTATAACATGATTCGATGTCATTAATGGAAATTTATCTTTTACCAGTTTTAACGTAAGTTAAATACATCATTGAAATTTCCAAAAATAAATCTTATAATTTAATAAAATAACCAATTATTATGTTACATAATACACTGTGTAATTCAATAAAATTGTCAGTTATTATTTTACATAATTTATTAAAGATAATACATTTGTCTTTTAAAAAATTTAATAATACTTTTATAAATATCAACAATTTGCGTACTATATATTATTAAGCATTGGTAAATATATAAGCATAGGTTTAATATCTTTTTACATGGTATAAATAAAAAATTTAATTCATTAATTAAAAATGAATTCATACAAATTGTTCCCATCTATGCATATATATTAAATGCTCACCTATACATACCACCCGTGAAAATACAACAATGCATATAAATATGATGAAAGTGTATTTGTGCATTTCAACATCATAATTTTATGTTGAATTTTGATGAAAACAAAATGGCACATATAAGTGGTGAAAATGTATGCATGTGTGTCAATGCCATGATTTTATGTTTGCTTTCATATTTTTATAGGCATGGCAACATAAATTCCCAAAAATATTTTTATAGACATGGCAACATAAATTCCTTTTTTGGGAATTTTTTATAAAATTTTGAATATTTATAATAAATTAGTTACTTTTTATATTTCAATCACTATGTTTCAATGTAACCATTCCATTGTTGTGATGAACTATTTAAGCAAATATATCGATGAATTACATAACATGAATAAAGAATATATCATACATCTATTATTCACTATGATGAAGATGTTGTAGCATCTGTAATATAAAAATAAAATATAATACTTAGATAAATTATCAATGTTAAGGATTAGGACTACTACATAAAATTTCAAATTGAACAAACGAACTATTAGGAAATAAAGGAGATTTTTTTCTTTAACTTTGTAAAATTTTCATTTTTA